>JAJDMY020000660.1:0-95305 GCA_022345705.2 Sabuloglossum arenarium | reverse complement strand
TAAAGTCGCCATACTTGTCAGCAAACCCATCCGCGAGAGGCTCAGTTTTTTTTGGGGTGTGAGTGAAAGTCATATAAAAGTCTTTGCCCTTCCTTTCTTACTCCCTAACCCTTTCTTGCTCCATATGAAGCCTTACTTATACGCTGTGGATGGTGAATATAACATGTCTTCTTTTATAATCCTCATTCTTTAAACCGCAACTCTCAACTTCAACCTCACTCACCTTCCCACCTCCTCGCTGTTCCTTTGGCCATCGCCTAATATAACTCCTATCTTTGATGGGAACTGCAGTTCTCATCGTTAAATTAGCGGATCTCGTTCTCTCGCCATGATATCACATAACCATGAGCCCTTTGTCTTTGTGGCGGGTCCAACCACTTTCTTCTCGCTGGTAACTGCAGTCATCAGCCTGTTTCCATCCACCCTCACATCAACCGCATCAACTCTAGTTCAGCCATGCAGAAGACGATAACAGTCAGAAAACACCTTTCTTCTCGAATAAGGTGATGTCTACCGAGTGGGACGAAACATTG
This sequence comes from Sabuloglossum arenarium, assembly GCA_022345705.2. Taxonomy (NCBI): domain Eukaryota; kingdom Fungi; phylum Ascomycota; class Geoglossomycetes; order Geoglossales; family Geoglossaceae; genus Sabuloglossum; species Sabuloglossum arenarium. The sequence goes on along the minus strand of JAJDMY020000660.1, from coordinate 94,772 downwards.
CGGAGGTCTTTCCAGGGAAGGAGGGGGGTCAATTGAATTTCACATTATTCACCCTTTCCTGCAGTTGACTGTCATCCTCATCTTTGTTTTCACCCTCGTGGTCCTCTTGCTACTGCTGCCGCTACTGCCACCCCTCATCAAAAGTATCGGTATGGAGTACAGTGCAAACCAGCCCATGTTCATCTATTATACTTCGGTCAGTATAAAGGCGATCCTCTTAGCTAAGCTGGTCCAGGAGCGATGCTCTGGAGCAATATGAAGCTGACCGCAAGGGCGAGCGAAATTGAACATCATGTTCTCAGATCTAGCGCAACGCATGTAGAAGGCTTCTGTGCCAATGCGGTTGTGCAATGGCTCACTCAAGAAGTGTGAACAGGGACTATGAAGGCGCATAGAATCTAATGTCGAAGCCTCTTGTTCAACAAACCGCAAGCGCTGGGCTGTCTCGATGAAGTCATTACGCTCGTATTCTTCAGGATTGGAAGGGGGAGTCGGAGGTCTCACATAGTCTCTGGGCTACTAGAAAATCCCACATCTGGCTCTGCACTTTCAGCGCGAAGACTACTATCGGCTACTTCGGTCGGCACACTACCGGCACCACGACGGGACGCCTGTGAGAGACGTCCCGGCACCCTTTATAAATCGAGTGCCAGTTTTGGCTCCCTAGATCTAAATATAGGAATGTCAGCTATACGTTGAGGCCAGATCTGACTCCTCGATAATAGCTAGAACACGAGGGGAATAAACATAGAAACTCTAGCTAAATTTTGGAAGCAAGATTGGGTTCCTCAAGGGTGGCTAGAGCATGAAAGCGGCTAGAGAAATAGAGTAGTTACCAATAGAATTGCTCGTATGCCTCCCAGATTCTCTAGCCCCTTAGACACCCCCATGCCTTCCAGATTCTCTAACCTCTCAGACTCTCAGTCCATCGAATTCTCTAGCCCTCTGAATTCTCTAGCCTCCAGGATTCTCTAGCCTTCGGGATTTTCCAGCCTCTTAGACTCTCAGCCTCTCCAGGATTCTCTGGCCTTTCAGATTCTCTGGCCCCTTAGATTCTCTAGCCTCTCGGATTCTCTAGCCACCCGGATTCTCTGGCCTCTCGGATTCTCTGGCCATCCGGATCTCTGGCTTCTCAGATTCTCTAGCCACCCTGATTCTCCGGCCTCTCAGATTCTCTAGCCTTTCGAATTCTCTAGCCTCTCAGGTTCTCTAGCCTTTCGAATTCTCTAGCCTCTCAGGTTCTCTAGCCTTTCACACGTAGTGTAATAAAACCTAAAAAGCATAGGAAGTTAAGAGCTAGCCGAAACATAAGCGTAAAAATAACACCCCCATTTTAGAATCCGGAGTCAGGCAGGGAATGTTTGATTATGGTGGGGTGTGGATGCTCTCAGCCGACTCATGCAAAAAGTGCAGAGTATTGAGAGCAGCACTCGCGACGAGTAATAGCATTGTTCAGAGCATGGTTAAATTTGGCATCCCTGCCAGCGATATACTTGTGTTGGATGTAGTTGCAGCTAGGGATCATGCTCAGGTGAGTACAGGGCGGCATCGCTCACCCACCGAATTGGGGGTGAGCTTGCCACGGATTTCTGTCTTCTTGGCATCTCTCGCTACGAGAGGACTTTGGGTTGCTGCATTCTGAGATGATGACAGAGCAGAGACACAGTATCTCTCACACAGCCAAACATCTGAATGCCGCGGGCGAAGTTGGTGCTATGGCGGCACCACGCTGACCTACTCGACGTCAGATCTGGCTTCTATCCTCCACCAGGCAGCCACGATCGACGTCGAGATGCAGTCAATATGGTAACATGGAAGCTTCACACTCTTTTCGTGCGTGGTGGTGCTTACCCCAGCTGTGTTTAGGTCCAGGCATGGTCTGTCCGTGGAAAGGTCCCTCACCTGATTGACTCCACTGCGCTTCTTACAGAGGCAATTTTGAATGATACTCCCCATGTGTCCCAACAAGTTGTATGCCTTACGTATTGCGCGGCTTTCTGCCGGTAGGTGATGTCAAACTCCCTTTCGTGAATTCCTGTTAAACGTGCTTTCTCTGCTAGGTTTGTTACTGCGTTGACCGATGGAGCTCTACATGGGCCAGTCCACAGAACTATGTTTAAAGTAGCCAGATACATAGGACTTTCCACTGCTTTGGTTGAGTTACGTCATGCTGCAACACACAAAAAGTTACTGTCCCTTCCGGTGCTACGAAATGCGGCTCAGAGGTCGCTGGAGTGGCTTTGGGACAATTACTGGGTCGCAATTGACAATGGAGAGAGCCGAGGGATGAATGTTGATATAGATCGCGCCTCTGGGGCAGACGAGGCCAAAGACCACTTTAGACGCATTCTCAGGCCGTATAAACAATCTCGCATGACGCAAGTCAAGCAAAGAATACCATTTGATGACAGTGAGACAAGGAAAGCCTCTCAGAAAATTAAAGACATCTGCGGTGAAAGCGCAGACAGAATCTCCATACTGGTCGACGTCTTAATGGAGAACCGATTTATCGTTCCAGATGGACGAAGGTAAAAAAAATCTTCTTTTATCGGTGGAAGTATATTCTGACAGTGCAACAGGCTCGAGGACAGAGGAACGCCAGATATTGGCTTCATTTTATGGGATGACATCTTGAAAGCATTGAGCAACTCCGTTAAATTTGTTTTCCTTCCAGCTCTGCTTGACGGACTCCTTGATAACATCTGTGAACAACCTGCAAACTCTACCCGCCTTGATATGTACAGAGACAATCTGTACCTCTGGATCTTTCGCATTTTGTCTTCTAGTGACTGGGAGGAGACGCGGAGCGCTGTGAACATTGACCTGGAATCTGTTGTTCAAAAATGCCTTGTGAACCCCAATGATTGGTTTGTACTAGTCTCCGGAAGTTTCATGTGGATGTACACTTACGAATATAGCAGGACTTTGAAGATCGCTTGTTTGCTCTTCTCTGCAGACCAAGCACTTGAATCCAAGTATACCGTGATGGCCCGCCTTGCTCGAATACAGCTTGAGCATGATTATCAACTTCCAGAATTCCTTACGGGAGACCTTCACGATAAAGAAAAGGCCGAAGAAGCTGAGACTCAGGAGATATCTGAGATTAAAAAAGAAATCGAGGACTTTGAAGCAAACTATCTCAAGATTCAGAAGATGTACTGCAAAGTGTCTACATTTGGATATCCGGCAGAAGAGGACTTGGACACGATGTCTTTGATGAGTGAAAGCTTTTCGGACGAAGGAGCGGGAGTCAAATCCAGCAATATCCCACAGGAGAAAGGAATTGTCAAAGGCTGGAGAAAATTCGAGGGGCAATGGACCCCCAAGCCAATTGGAGTAACATAAAATCTTACATAATAACAGAACCGTGTTCCCTAGAATGGACCTTCTGATAGGTTCGATTTTCAAAAAAGCGCGGCTGAAATAAATTGAGCATGGAGAAGAAATAACCAAAAACTCATCGCGTCCCAGTCCGTGATTCGAACCGGTGTCCTCGAAGGGGCATGAGAAAAGGTCTTCATTTGATTTTCCACAGCGGTGTGTATTAACCACTGCGCCATCCGACCTTTTTTTTGCATCTAGCAAGCTCTTAAGTTTGCTTATAACTTCCTTCTCCTGACCAAACCAAGGCAATCTCCTATTTTCATTCTTCTAGTATTCAAGTGCCAGGACAAATTCATCTATGAATACGATATATACTTAGCTACCAACTGCCTTTAAGAAAATAAATAAAAAGATATCCCTCTCATGTGAAGGAGAGGGATTCCAGAATGTATAGGTGGTTTCTACAGCGCCCCGTAGAGGCGACACACCAACAATCGAGCTCTCCGTAACCACCGCCCTATCTACGTCGCACTCAACAGCAACAAACCCCTCGGTGATCTCCCCCTCCGTCTTCTCTCCATCCAACAACATGAGCAGCTCACTCTCCAGCTCCGCCCCAGCAACACAAGCCGCCAAACTAATAACAGCATCATCAACGACGACCTCAAGCAGCGTGCTGCAGCAGGCGAGCAACCAAGGTGGTCTGAGGTATCCGAGCAATCGCAAGACGATCTATGACCGGAACCTGAATCGCAGCCGGAATGCGGAGTTGAGTCGGGCGAGCTTCGCGTATTTGTTTGGGGAGATGGTGGGGTATGCTCAGAGGAGGGTGACGGGGATACAGGATCTGGAGAAGAGGTGAGAGGATGCATTGAATGGATTTTTTATTTTTTTATTTTTTTCTGTTTTTGTAATTGATTGCTGCTTGGGGGTGTCTGTTATCTTATAGCTTGGGGGATGGGGAGCACCGGAGGCAACATACGGAATACAACCCAGCCATCTAACAACCCAGCAGACTAAACTCCCAAGGCCACCCCATCGGCCTCCGCCTCCTCGACCTCCTCCTCTACCGCGAGCCCCCCCGTTCCGCCCAACGCCCCACCCGGATCCTGCCCCTCCTCCAATTCATCACCACAACCCTCTGGCGACACCTCTTCGCACGGCCTGCCGACGCACTTGAGCGCTCCAAGGACAATGAGGACGAGTACATGATCTCGGACAATGACCCGTTGGTCAACCAGTACATCAGCGTGCCCAAGGAGATGAGCCAGCTGAACTGCGCAGCGTTCGTGGCTGGGATTGTGGAGGGGGTTTGTGATGGTACGGGCTTTCCGGCGAGGGTTACGGCGCATGGAGTCGGTACGGAGATGTGGCCGGGGAAGACGGTTTTTTTGATCAAGTTTGAGCCGGAGGTGTTGGAGAGGGAGTCTTTTCTTCAGAAGACTTAGAGGATGGATGTACGGTGGAGTGGATCGGATTGGAGGGTTGCATGGGAAATGGCGTTCGATAATGCATCATCATGGCGTTTTATATTTATTTTTTTTAAATTTTTTTTGCTTTCTAAAAAAATGTTCTCCTATATAACGGTGGCAGAACATGATAGAGCGAGGTGAATCGCTTTTCCCGCCATGAGTGAGTCAGGAAGGACTACGATATTGCCATGCTATCTGACATCTACCTTGCGCCGCTTATCACCGTCATCTCGGTCACTATACGGAGAGATGCTCCGCTTCCTCCGATCTCTATCGTCCCCGCGTCGATCTCGGTATCTGTAGTCACGTCGCGGGGATCTTGACCTGGATCGCCTGCGAGGGCTATGATCCCGCCTAGATTCTCCATCTCTGTCCCTATTCCTATCTCTGTGGTCACGAGGGGACTGTCTGCTTTCGTCCTCCCGAGGACTCCGGCGTTCACGGTCTGGGCCTCCAGGTCGATATGAGTCTGTCCTGTCGTCTCTATACTTCCCATTATCCCTGCCCTCTCTCATGGATCGTGGCCCCAACGGTGCGCCCTCAACTTTCTTTCTCTCCTTTATCTCGCTAGCGTTTGCTCCCGTCCGTTCCGCTCTCCTCTCCCTGTCCCGCTCATGATCAGGTACGAATCGCTCATCCCTCATTTCTCCGAACCCTCTCCTGTCCTCGCCCCTTTGCCCTCTATCATCAAATACACCCCACCTCCCTGTATCCTCCCCCTTAAGATCCTTATACTTGGTCCTGCCTTTCTTCCCCAACCTTGTCATATCTCTCACTTGCATATATTGCGGCAGCAACTCTCGATTCATGACATCATCCTGGTACCGACTACCCATAATATCCCGCTTATCTAAGCCCATCTCCTTCTGGTCGTCCTGAAAGAAAGCGCCTTTATGATAATATTTCTGCAAATAGCCCATCTTGCCCCTGCTCTCCCTTTCTTCCCTTTGCTTTGCTAAGAATTCTCGGTCTTCCTCCTCCCGCTCTTCCTTGCTGAGGTTTTGCCGACGCTCGACCTCCTCACGCTCTTTTTCGGCCTGTTCAATGATTTCCCTTTCCCGCTTCACGCGTTTCAGTTCCCGCAGCTTCCACAGAGCTCGCTCGGCTTCAGGATCCAAATCATCAGTATCGTCCACTGCATCGACGTCGTCTCCCTCGTCATCGTCCCAGAACTTCTTACCCGCGGCTTTAGCGGCAGCATCTCGACGGAGCTGCTCCTCGATCATCTCATCTGCAGCAGTCTTTCTTCGTTCCTCTTCCTCCGCTCGCTTTTCCTCGTCTGACTTCCCAACTGCTAGAGCGACAGAAGCTGTTGTGGCACGTTTATCCTTCTTGATAAAGGTCGGCCGTAATAAAATCTTCTTTGGCTGTTCTTCCTCATCGCTGGTCTCCTCTCCCTCTCCGCTTCCAGACTCATCTTCTTCCTCACTCTCCTCCTCTTCGCTCTCTGTCACAAACCCTTCCTCCTCCTTCGCTCGCGCCGCAGTTTCCGCCTCTATCCTGGCTGCCTCTCTAGCAGCAGCTTTTTGGCGCCTCTCATTCAAATCCACTTTTTTTAAATTATTCGCGATCTTTGTAGGGTCGGAGGGGAAGGAAGCAGCTTTTGGTGGCGGTGGGGCGACAAATTCTTGTTCGACACCTGCTTCTTCCTCTGAAGCGCCATCTCCAGAGGATTCTGATTCCGCCTCGATTGGTTTACCAGGACGGTAGCGGGCAGGGCGAACAGGATTTGCGGTCATGCGTTTCGGAGGCATCATGGGCAGAAAGTCGTCGGTGTGATGGCGTTTCTTTTGGAAATGCTATGGATAGTAGATTGCGGTCATCATCCTCTTATTAAAGACTTCGAGCCGGATAATCAGTAGACTGGCAATTGCTGTCAAGTTAGCTGAATCAATTGTTTGGGTCGAGGTTGTTTTGACGTTAACCAGAGCAGTAATATAAAGCAGCGTCGAGATTATTTGCAGTCCTGAATGCAAAAAGACGTCGCCGCTTTAGATGCTTTAGTCTTTGAGCCTTTCAGCCTCAGCCCTTTCTCTCTCCCATCCACGCTGGGATTGCTCACTATTTTCGAGTGGAGTATAAGTCGAACATGGCTTCAAAGGGGCTCGCGAACTCAGCAAAGTCCTTGAGGCAGCTAGGTCTCTCTAGTGGAATTCGAAGAGACGGGCTGAGGGTAAATTTGATATCTTAATTCTCGTCCGGAGGTCTCAAGCTAACGGATGGAATCAGCAATGTCTTACTCCACATATATCGCGCTCAATGGCAACAGAAACACCCATGCCGACCAGAGATGTTTCCCGGCCATTAATCTACCCTCGGTCAAATCCAGATGCCCCATATATAGTCGGTTCGTGGCTCTTGTCTTACAACGCTCGAACCTGATCTGACAACGAACAGATTCTAGTGTGCTCACAACTATCTATTCCTTTCCGAGGATGGAACCGCTTCGATTCGAGTACTATCCTGCCAATCACCTCCATCTCCCTCTACGACGGGATATCCTCCACCGAGCAGTCATATATGAAGGAGATGCGACTCGACAGGGAACGGCAAGTACGAAATGGCGATCCGAAGTTCATGGAAGCAACCGCAAAATTCGTCCTCAAAAGGGCACTGGTAGGGCTAGACTTGGGGACAAAAAGTCTCCAATGCTTCGTGGGGGAGGCGTCGCATTCGGCCCAAAACCTAGGGACTTCTCGACAGAACTACCAAAAAAAATATACGATTTAGCATGGCGGACAGCCCTCAGCTACAGGTACCGGAAGGGCGAGCTTTTAGTTGTGGAAGATGGTGTGGATATTGATCATCCTGAGACACGATATGTCAAGGACGTATTCGCACTGAATCGCTGGGGAAATCCGGATGGAAGGTCTTTGTTGATCACAAGTTCTTTCAGGGAGAAACTCTTCCGGGCCTTAGAGCGTGCGGGGGAGGATGGAAGAGTACTAGTGGAAAAGGAGGTGGACGTTAAGGATCTGCTTGAGATGGGACGAATCATCATCGAAAAGGAGGCTTTGGATGTCATACTGAAAGCCCACCAGAGCGACCTAGTACCGAAGAATAAAGGCTGATGTGTAATGGCATCGGTCCGATGTAATATATGTAATTTTGATACTATTGAGGTCAATTGATGTGAATTTTCCCGAACTTGCTGAAATGCAACTGCCGCGCGTTACGCGCGTTACGCGCCAGCCGCGGTAAAGGAGAACCGAAAGTTCCGAAGAAATGAAATATTTGTAGACCTTGCGACGTCAATGGTCAATGAACTCTCCTTAGCCGTGTCCTGTTGATGTTCTCAAGACCATTCATCGTGCGGGCAGCAAACCCCCTGAGCAGCTGCTCACGGTTACGCCCGGTCATGCCTCTCAGAGCCAAAGTTATTGTTGGACAAGCCAAGGTCGCTGAGCTCCCCCGAGATCCGTAGGAGATCAATTGACTGACTACAATCACCTAGCAGATGTCAACAGAACCGGAGCTCCCCAGAGAACTACCAGGGGACGAGCTAGATGATGTGCTGTTCAACAGCATCTACGGGGTGCGAACCGTGGAATTGAATAGACCGCAGAAACTCAATTCCTTAAATGGCTCGATGGCCCGAAAAATCATACCTAGACTAAAGGTGAGGCCCCACTGGTATCAGTGCCTGCGAGTTTTATGGGCCTAGGAAATGGGGCTGATTGAGTGTATCTCTGTTGTAGGAATGGGAGAAATCACAACTCGCCAATGTTATCGTCATCAAAGGGGCCGGCCCCAAGGCCTTTTGCGCCGGTGGAGATATCACAGAGCTAGCCAAGAACAATGTGAAGGGCCCCGCTGGCCAACAGAAGTCCAAGGAATACTTTGCCCTCGAGTATAATCTGGACCATATCATAGCAACATACTCCAAACCTTACGTTGCGTTCATGGACGGTATCACCATGGGAGGAGGGGTAGGGCTTAGTGTGCATGCGCCGTTCAGGATAGCCACGGAGAGGACTGTGTTTGCTATGCCGGAGACTACAATTGGGTTTTTCCCGGATGTTGGAGGCAGCTTCTTCTTACCCAGATTGGATGGCGAAGTGGGAACATATTTGGCGTTGACGAGCGAGAGATTGAAGGGTGTGAATGCCCTGTATGTGGTTCTTGCGAATGGGCAACAGGCTAGAGGGCGCTGACCAGGATATATACAGATATGCTGGAGTTGCTACGCACTACATCCATTCCTCAAGTCTGCCTGATTTGGAAGCGCGACTCTCGGAGCTTGTCTTCAAAGACTATGCGTCGTTGCAGGAACGTTTCCAGATCATTGATGCTACAATCGAGGAATTTGTCACTGGGATTCCAGAAGATGAGCCACTGACACTGGTAGAGGAGACTCGAGAGGCAGTTGACAGGTACATATTCCAAGACAAGAACCCCATGTGGTTGAGTACATGAACTGAACACCTCCACATAGATGTTTCCGCTACGACACGATTGAGGCCATCCTGTCTGCTCTTGCCGAAGAGAGAACTCACTGGGCTGAGAAAACCATCAAAACTCTACACGAGCGGTCGCCAACCTCGGTGCGCGTCACGCTCCGACAGATGCGTCTCGGTCGCCGATGGAGCATCGCCGAGACCTTCCAACGGGAGTACCACATCGCCAGCAAATTCATGGAACACCCCGACTCGACCGAAGGCATCTTCGCACGGCTAATCCGCAAACCACCCCAGGCACCCAAATGGCAACCCACCAGCCTCGAGTCCGTCGACGACAACAGCACAGAAAACTTCTTCAAGGTCGAAGGCGAGCAGAAACTCCAACTCATCAACGCCAAATCCGAAGTCGGCGACTACCACGAATATCCTCATCGCTGGCTGGGCCTTCCGAGCGAACACGACATCGAAGCCGTTGTCCGCGAGGGCCAGAAGACACGCGACGCAGTCATCCAGCACTTTGTGAACATCCGACGGGGCAAAGCCGGCGTGAGAGAGAAGGTAACTGAGGTATTGGCCAGGAAGACACGCGCGAATGAAGAGCTCGGAGGCAAGCTATCCTGGATCTCAAGTGCTACGTGAGAGACAATCGGGAGAATGTTGTCCCGTCAAAAATAGTGCAGTTGTCTCCCCGGGGTCGCGGACTCGTCCCCGCGTCCTCCATATAAAATATCCCTCTCGTACATATCTTTAGCCGAAGATCGAAGATGGAGAGAATATTCTGTTCAATCGAGATTTCAGCACTTTTATGGCGAGGTACGTAAACATGACAACATGTCCCTCGAGAACACAATACGGACAATAGAAAACCCCCCTCCCCCCTCCCGCCTCCCGCCTCCCGAAATTTAGCCATCCTATTCTTTGTGGTATCCGATCTAAATAAAACACCGCCATTGTGTAGTGTAAGAATCGGGCCAGTTGCATCATACCTATTATTTTTTCTGATTATTTCCTCGTTGTTTAGCTATGCTATTTACATTACTGTTCCTCCTTGCAAATGTCCACGGCAACCTCATCAGCGACAATCAACACCACCAACACATCCGCTGTTATCTTGCATTATGGACCACAGTCACAACCCCTTGTATATTCATCTCACGACAACAGGGACACAGCAAGACACAGCATAAAAGCGGGTAGCAGGGCTGTATGTAGAGTTCCAGTTTCCCATCGCTCACCTAGAGCAACCAGAAGACCTCCATTCAAGAGGAAAAGCCTTTTCAAGAGAACCGCCCAAACGCCTGCAGGAATAAAACCAGCCACCCAAACCGAGCGAGAGCAAGAAGATCGTCAATTCCAATTACCGTTTTAGGGACAGACACCCGGAGCCCAGAAATCGGAAAAACAAAACCACTCGTGAGAGAATCGCCGGATATCGGCCCGTTACCTATAGCCACGAAACCTCTTCGTTTCCAGAGAAGTAGAAACGCCATCATTACAAAAAGCAATTCGTGACCTGATTCATTTCGCATCATACAAAGGAAAGTGATCCTCCTAGGAGAAAAGACAACCCGTCTGTGTTTTCACCGGGAAAATATGTATCGAAGGTAACCGTTTCCGCCAGAGTCGCTAGAATCAACCACCCGGATTCAAGCGGTCCCGAATAACGCCGTGTGAGATGCTAATCCGATGACAGCAAACTGCCCTTCTGCCGCGATACCGGTTCACTACAGCAACTAGGAGCCCATAATGATTTCATCCTCCCATTGGCATGTCTTCGTCTGCTTCGCTGACAAGTTGAGAGGTTATCAGAGCGTGAAGTTCTTCGTCTGACTTGCCGTCGTGCATCGGGGAGTGAGAGCTACAGGATTTGCCTGAGTCGTGCGAGTACCCCAATGGCGAGTCAGCGCTGGAGCTGATGCTCATGCTGTCCTTGCGACTGCCATTGACACTCGGGGTCATGGAGCAACGCCTGGAGGGAATATCCCTCATAAGGAAGGATAGTTGTCCTTGATTCTGAGCGAGCGCCTTGACTTCGGTATTTAGATATTCACGGATCCTGTCGCAGCCACAATTTCCGTGCTTTAACAGCTCCTCTCGCACGTAGATCATTTCGTTCTTGAGAGAGCCCACCATCATCTGCAGCCGCAGCTTCTCATTCTGCAAATCGCGTGCCCTCTCCTCTAACCCCTTGGTCCACTCCTTCTTCTTTTGGCGGCACTTGCTAGCAGCCAGGCGGTTCCGCTCGAGAAATCGCGATCGCTTGGCATCGTCCTCTGTCTCGGCGGATTGTGCCTCGGGGACGAGAGACGACTTGGTGCTAGAGCGTCGCCGCCGCTCTTTCTTGGGTGATTCAACTCCCTCTGCAGATTGAGAGGCTTGACTAGCATTGCTACTCCTCTTGCGCTTGCTCGCACTCTGAGAAGTTGCAGGATATTGGGATTCGCCCTGTGTGGCTGATGACTGTTTATTGACAAGCGCGGTATTATAGTTGAATGCTCCCCCAACAAGAACAGGGTTTGGGCTTTCGCGGTTGGGAGGAGTGATCTGGCCATGCACGGAACGTGCTTCTGTCGCATTTTGTTTGGTGCGTAATTGGTGGAGCGGAGCAAGTGACGGTGATTGCAGGTTCCCAAATGGCCAGGATTCAGGGGAATGCGAGGAAGAGTGCGGAGGAGACGGTTCTTGAGAACGGCCGTATGGACCATTGTGCATTCCCATATTCTTTTCCTGCTTTGAAGCCTCCCACATGACCGATGGCGCAAAATCCATGGCTGATTGCTGGTCCTCGTTTTCTCTCCTCACCGCGTTCAGGTCAATTGAAGCAGGACTTGCTCCACCGGAGGAGAAGCCGAAAATCGGCGAGAAGCTTGTATCTACTAATTGATGAAGAAAGGCATCGTTTGACGACGTATTCAAGGATGGGTCGGAGGAGGAACCACGGAAGCTGTCCTCAAGTGAGCTTCGAGCCTGGGCTTCCAATGCATCCCGATTGGGTTCAACGCTTGGATTTCCTTCTCTGAACGAGGTGTCGAAGACGTTGAGACTCTCGTCCGTCGTCATGGCCGCCGTGAAAAAGCCCGGCGTTGGTAGGGTGTCAGCCAGCATGAAGCCGTTGGAAGCTGCGGCAGTCAACGTAGCAGACATTGGTGAGACGGAGTATTTCTGAATAGCGCGCAAAAGGTAGAATGGTGTATGATAAACGGCGTGGTCTACAGGAAGAAGCTGTGGAGAGCGAGAGAGTGTTTGGGTTGAGGCGGAGGAATGGAGGCGGGTTTGTTAAATTCAGTGACTGGACAGGGACAAACAAGCAGTAACAGCAGCAGGATCAGTGGGATCAGTGGGATCAGTGGGATCAGTGGGATCAGTGGATCAGTAACAGCAGCAGGATCAGTAGGATCAGTAGGTAGCAGCAGTTATTATTATTAAGCCGTGACAAGTGAGTTCCTGCTGATGCGGGTCTGACCTATCAAGCCAGAAGAGCAGGAGCAGGGAAGCGTAACAGAGCAAGACCAAGGAAAGAGGCAGCCCAAGCCTGTTTGTTCGCTTGCGGCGCCTGGGGACAAAGAGCAGCGAGCGTGAGCTAGTGAGGGTGGCCCTGTTCTTGCAGTCACTTTCGATCTGGAAATGGAAATGCATTGCAGCGATAGGAAAGGAATGGGAAGTGGGAATGTGGTGAGTAAAGCGGCGTGGCACATGAGTTGTGGCTTGTGGCCCCGCACCAGCATCCACACCACAGCACTCACCACACTCACCAACAGCACTCACCAGCATCCACACCACACCACCACAGCACAGCACCACAGCACCACACCACCACAGCACAACACACCCAACAACTCGATGGCCCAGCAGTCGGGCTGCATGCATCCTAGTCCCTGAATTGTGCCGCAATCGCCGTCATGCTGCATGCTCAAGCGAGATGGTTTTCCCGATCGTCTCAGGTCCCACACACAAGTCTGACATGTGCTGGTCCAGTGATTGTCACGAGAAAGAATTCTCTCAGCCTGACTCGTGCCATTGGCCACGATGCGTACCAGGTTTTGTCTTTGTTCTCGCCTCCCACACCAGAAATTGCAAGTTCCAATCCGTTGTCTGTCTCACATGCCCAACCCGTTTTCGAATTCCTTCAGCCACCGTGGCTTACTACGTAGTACGGCAGACGCATTGGCAACGGCGGCAACCAACGGCAAACGGGAAATTTGCAGGTTTGGAACACCAGACTTGCCCGAAAAGGATATTTGATCCGCCACAACCATATGCATCACGAATCTTGTTGAGGAATATGACGCATCGCCGATTCGCTTGAGCCGCATTGAGATTTGACAAGACGTCATCTTCTCCCTGGCTGATTTGATGAAGCATTTGCATTTGGTTTGCATGCGTTGGGTCAAGCCACAAACGGCGTGATCGGCGCCTTTCAACCTGATTTCTCATGACAGAAGATTCTTGGTTGTATGAACTTGGCAGACGCTGGAAACGGAAATTTACTCTTCTTGGGAGGCCTATTTCAACGTCAATTCTCACTCACAACCAGAGTACAAGATTGGATTTCTTTGTTGATTTGTCGATTGCACTTGTAACCGTCCATGTTACATGATACGTCTACTCCATAGTCTTAAGAAAGGTAGCATCTAGATAACGTAGCATCTACTCGGCTTTGGTTTCTGTTCACTGGTTACAGTCTCGAAGAGGGAGAAAATGCTTGTGAGGCTCAACTAGGCGAGCCCTTGGACCTCCCGAGTTTTTTAAAAAAGTTACTGTCAACATAGACACCACCGCCGTAAAGAACATGTCCGGGTGCAAGCAGACTGTCAGGCCCCTCTCACTGCTATGCCTTCAAAGGGCTTGGGTCCGAGAGGTGCGGGTGCATGTTCCTGCTCTCTCTCGAAGCTTTACAACATCCCCCCCAACCCAAGATGAAGTCCTCTCCGCACCCGCTTCTTCGTCAGCTCCAGCGCTCGACCCGGCGCTCGTCTCGACCCCAAGGGAAGAGAGAATCCTCATGCGAATGGGGGTCAGGCCAATTGGGTCCCGCCGACGACGAGCAGCCCTCCAGTCCTCTATGAACATGCCCTTCGAGCAACTCCCCTACCAATGCTTCCAGGAGGCGCGAAAGCTCTTGCACGCGGATCGAGAGGAGAAGCTGAAGCTGATCGAGGTTGAGAGGGCGCGGATAGCGAGGTTGAAGGAGCAGGATGCGGCTGCTGGCGGTGGGGAGGCGAAGAAGGCGACGAGATTGAAGAGTATGGTCAAGCATTTGGAGGAGTTGAAGATTTTGGCGGATATCAATGACCCTGTCATCAAGAAGCGGTTTGAAGATGGTGAAGGTGCGTTTCAACATCATGTCTTCCTCCATCTTGCTTTCGAGGTTCTATCGTGATGTCTCGCAACGGCCGCAATCTCTTCTAACATGGCTTTGCAGGTGATATGGACAAACCTATCTACCGGTACCTCGCAGACAAGGAATGGCGTAAATATCGTCGCCTGCTTCTCATCCAGCGCATAACCCAAATGTCTGTGATTCCAGACATCCTTCCTCACCTCGATCCGGTCGCAGAAGTCCGTCTCGCCTTTGGCCGACGCACCGTGCAGCCCGGCGACTTTGTGGACTCCAGAGTGAGCGAGATGGTGCCAAGGCTCCGCGTGCAGGTCTTCGACAAGGGTGAGCGACTCGTCAGCATTGCGATCGTGGACCCGGATGTGCCAGATCTGGAGTCCGACGCGTTCAAGTACCGCTGCCACTTCCTCGCGGCTAACATCCCGCTCTCTCCAACCGTGACTTCGCTGCCGCTCTCAAAGCTCTCTAGCGACACACAGGCCGTCTTGCCTTGGCTGCCGCCATTTGCGCAGAAGGGAAGTCCGTATCATCGTTACTCGGTATTCCTGTTGCAGCAACCAGACGGAAAGGAGCTTGATGTCGCCGCGTTGCGGGAGACGGTCAAGAGGGATGGGTTCAACCTGCGGAGCTTCACGGGGAGGCATTCCCTGCATCCTGTGGGCGTGCACATGTTCAGGAGTATCTGGGACGAAGGGACGGCGAGCGTGATGAAGAAGGCGGGGATTGAGGGTGCGGATGTGGAGTTCAAACGAAAGAGGGTGGAGCCTCTGAAGAAGCCGGTTCTACCTCTTGCGAGGAAAAAGGCCGAGCCGCTGTGGAAGTTCAGGTGAAAATGATTTCTTCTGCACTCTCACCCGAGCATCAGAGACAATGTAGAAAGACCATCCGCCCTCGTCTAAACAGCATTCTATTTTGTTGCAAGACATCTGTTATCCACACGATCCACATATATATATAGCACAGGAAGCCCAAACCGAACCATCTCCAAATAGAAAAAAAAAAAAAATTATAGCTGATCGGCACACGTCATATGACACAATCCCCAATATCCCACGCATCTTGGACTCAAGAAGCACAACCTCTCCACCATTCCAACATCCACCCATCATCATCATCATCAACCCCATCCACCCACCACCACCAACAAATCAAACCTCCCCTTCCCGAAGCGTATTCTCAATCCACCCCGGCTTTGGCCAAATCCTACCAACGACCTTCCCTTTGATCAACGCGAGCGGAATCGGCCCATAAGTCCTCGAGTCGATGGAATGAAGGAGGTTATCCCCAATGACCCAGCAATGACCTTCCGGGACCTACTTCCTCTCTCAAGCAACCACCACCCCCCCCAAAAAAAAAATTAAATCTCTTTTTTTTTTGTGTATTTTTTTATTAAATGATGATGAATGAATGAATGAATGAATGAATGAATGAATGAATATATATAAAATAAAAATAAAAATTTTTTTTTTTTTAAAAGAAAAGGCTCTTCTCACCTGTATGACACCACCACCACCACCAACACGACCACCAACCCCCCCCCTCCCCACAACCACAAAATCCCCAGCAACTCCCACAACCCTCTTCACCACCCCAACATCCACCTCAACCGGACTCTTCACACTCACGCAATCCCCGACCTTCACTCCCCGCCCCCTCGCGCACAGCTTGTTGATCAGGATCCAGTCGTTATGCGCTGACAGTGTCGGGAGCATGCTGGGTCCCGTCGTGGGTCGGGGTTCGAGTACGTGCGAGAGGAGGAGGTGTGTTAGGAAGAAGTATTTTGTGCAGTTGAGGAGGAGCGTTGAGAGGGGGAGGGGTCCGAGGAGGGTGGGGATTGTGGGCATGGTTTTGTTGTTGTTGTTGTTGTTGTTGTTGTTGTTGTTGTTGGTGTTGATTGCTGTTGTTGATTGTTGTTGATGATTGTTGTTGATGATTGTTGTTGATGATTGTTGTTGATGATTGTTGTTGATGATTGTTGTTGATGATGTGGGGTTGGTGGTGTTGGGTTCGGCTTTTTGGCGGTTTATTTTTCTTTTGTTTTTTGTGGAAGTAACGATAACCAATGCCTTAATGTGCTATCATCCTCCACAGCAATTTTTTATTTTATTTTATTTTATTCCTCTCTCTCTCTTTACGAGATCTTTTCTATTTTTTCTTTTATTGTCTGGATATCTATCTAGTGTTTTTTTCCATATGCGCCCAGGATGTCAGATGGGTACTTGCTCATCGTTTCTATATCCATCCAATGACAACTATTCGCTCATATCCTCTTTTTACCTCTTCAATGTCTTTTGTTTCTCTGCATTCTCAACCAATTTCTTCCCGCTCACAAACAAACCCTTGCGCTTCCTCACGCTGTCCATATATCTCTTGGCTACATTCTCACGATCCGCCAGTTCCCCTAGGTCCTCCAGATCCTCCTCCGTAAATGGCACCCAGAACGGATCTTGGTCCAGCATCTCAAAGCCCTGGAAAATTAGCTGCGGACTCGCTGCCCCTGACGTTCTCTTGCGGATTTCGTCACTGAAGCCAAAGGATTCGGCCACGGGCAGGAGGGACAGGATCGAATAGAATGGTGTACCCTCTTTGAGGGATTCGGAAAGGATGTGCCCGCGACGACGGGTAATGACACCGTAGACTCGCCCTAGAACCTCGGCTGTACGACGCGGGAGTCAGCAGGACGGAAGCAGTCAGGAGAAATTGGAAATTGATGCACCTGAGGCCTGAATCTCACAGCTATACATTGCAAGCAGCAATCGTGGACTCCAATCTAGAAACCCTTGTCGGATTGAATCTCGCACAATTTTGATGGTTTCTCCCGTTAAACGACCCAACCTCTCCGATCTTGCTGCGACTTCGTCTGCAGAGGGAATGTTTAGAGTGACGTCTTCGAGGAAGACTGCTACACCTTGCATCGGCTCGTCGCACAACGGCCCCTGAGCCGTACTTAGCTGGAAGGCGTATGAGATTTTATCGGAGAAGTCGTGGGGGTTCAGAGATGAGGAAGTGGTATCTGTACATTCATCGGTAGGTTCGGAGGGATTTATGTCGCGGAGACTATTCCAGTTAGCTAGAGGATATGGTGAAGACGTTATCTAGAATATGCTCACAGTAATCGTTCTTTAGTACCGTCAATCAAGATATTCGGACCGGAACGTCTTGGACCAAACGCCACGATCTTTTCTATGACATTTGCCCAAACGTCCCGATCACCTTTCGCTTCATCGTCAAACGCTTTTCGAAGCTTCAGCTTGAACTCCGCTGAAGACAACACCACCCCCGTCTCAACCGCTCCGTTTCGTGGAGACGTACTTCCATTGCGTTTCTCACCACGTTCTGAATAAAGCTTCTTGATCGCCGCTGCATTTCCCCCCAGAAATTCTGTCACTGCTGACGGTAATGGCCTCACTCTCAACCGCACTGTCGCCTGCTTGGATGTCGTAACACCTACGACTGTCCCTCTTGGCAAGTCCTTCTCTTTCGGCAGCGCCATTTCCACCGCGCTCACTATACTCTCACGGTAAGGCACGATGGGTTCGCCAGCCTGGATCTCACAGCGCGCAAATCGCTCCCGCAAGTCCTTAAGACAACGTTCCAAGTGCAACTCCCCAGCCGTGACGATCACGTGTTCACCGCTTTCCAAAACCTCGTACTCGGCACACGGATCGGCCTGCTCTAGCATGCGGAGTCCTGTAATCATTTTGCCGAGATCGCTGGGGACGGCAGGCTCGAGGGCAACACGCACAATGGGTTGAGTGCCCATCGCGACGCCAGCAAGACTCACGCTGCCAGTAAGTTGGCTGCACAGCGTGCCGGACTTCAGGATGTGGCCTTCGAGCCCAGCTATGCCAAATACGACGCCGGCTGGAACAGAGGAGAGGGGCTCAAGAGCACGACCCATAAGCAGATACAACGCTGTGACAGTGACTTTTTGGGGCTCGGGATGGGCGTGGGGTGCGGCGGGAGTGAATTTAGGGGGTAGCACATAGATCGAATCGCCAACAGTGAGTGTGCCCGAGTAGAGTCGGGCAAATCCGATCAGATGCTCAGGATCCACTCTCTGTTCGCTATCCGGATTCTGATCGCCCTTCTGGCGTTCATTACCGCTTGAGATGTGGGCATTGCCTAAAGCATCCGTGATGGTCGTGACTCCTGTCTCCGCTGCCTCTGCAAGGGCTTGAGCTCTGGCAATCTCGGCTCTCTTTCGTTGTGCGATATCCCGAGCTTCCTCCGCGCTAAGTCCCCCTGCTCGCCGTCGATTTTCTGGTAGCTCACTTTCTGGTATGGCTACCATTTTGCTGACATACGCGACAACTGGCTGGTCCTTCCCTGTCTCGAACCCTATCATTGCGTTTCGCACACGAGGATCCACATGGCTGGCACCAGGAGAGGATTCGATCATGGCGGGGAGTCGAGAAGCCTGAGCAATCGGCGGAGAAGGAAGAGATTCGATAACTGAGACGAGAAGAGCGGTGGAAAGGGGGAGCCAGGCTGCAAAGAGGGTGGTGAGGACAACGCGGGGGTCTTTGGAACGAAGGACATGAGGCGGAAGGGTGATATTCAGCGATTTAGTAATCTTTTCGAGAAGAACTGGATCACTGTAGCCCCCACAATCAAATCATTATGAGCTTTTGTTCTGGTTTAGAAGTATATAAAATCTGTTTGCTATAGAGACACAAGAGAAAGGGGAATTCCACGAACCCTTTACCCTTGCCCCCTCCGGTCGTGGCCTCATACACGGCCCATATATTCTCTAGAACTAGTTGGACAAACATCGGTTTCAGAGCTCTACCCTTGAGGTGTTTCTGGCTTAAGACTCGTTTGGTCTTAGGGTCCAGATAGAAATCCCCCCACAACGTTCTCTCCAGGGCGGCTCTCTTGATGCCCAGTTTCTTCTCATACAATGCTGCAAACTGTTTGATTGTGAAAGCCCAGCCATCTATGGCACTGCTGAATATGACATTGTTCTTCTCCGGAGCAAAATAGATATCTTCGTCATCTTTTTCCTCAAATTCTCCAGTAGTATCACCCTCCAAATCCTCTGCCGCTTTATCTGTCGTCCCTGTCGCCTGCCCTTCGGTCTTCTCTTGGTCGTTAGCTGCCGTAGCGGCCAGTCTGTCCTCGACACGTTCCCTCCACTTCAAGTCCTCTTCCATCCTCTCACCCTGGAAGAAACTCCCAACAACAGCGTTGACCTGCTCCAGCAACCTGGACAAATGTATATGCGCCTCTCCCGGACTCATTTTTAATTCTGTTATTAGCCTATCAATTTTGTTAATCACCAGCAATGGTTTTAAATGCTCTATCCATGTCTGCCGTAACACAGTTACTGTTTGGCTACATACGCCTTCAACTGCATCGACTAGAATGAGTGCGCCATCACATAGCCGTGATGCAGTGGATACTTCAGAGCTGAAATCAATATGACCAGGCGAGTCTATCAGGTTGATAAGATATTCCTTTTGTGACGGAGCTGCATCAGGGGCCGAGCGCCGCAGCATGGGGAAGTAGAGAGATATTGCAGAAGATTCCATGGTAATGCCTCGGAGCTGCTCATCGGGCCGTGAATCGAGATAGCGGATCTTGCCAGCGAGCTTAGGGGAGATGATGCCATTAGTAGCGATGAGAGCGTCTGAGAGTGAGGTTTTCCCATGATCCTAATTGGAGCTGAGTTGTAAGTGACACTCTTCGTCCTGGTCGGTGTTCTGAAGATGGATATCCACTCACAACATGAGCCAGAATGCAAATCTGCGAAACTTAAAGAGTTAACACCGTGCAACTTTCAGGTGGAGCAAAAATAATCTTGGACAGGTCGGTGGTGCGGACTCACGTTTCTAATGTCATCTTGATTGCGCTGGAGGCTGGCCAACTTCTCGGGACTGACGACGGGCATGGTGACGGAAGGTCTCTTGACGCAAACATTAAACAGTTAAATGGCAAACATGAATCAATGGACAGTGCAGCAGTGCAGCTGAAATGCGCTAGGTGCTGCAAGATGGGTTGTTAGAATTTACGTATGTATGCATGTACATACAGAGTTGGGATATTTAGAAGTTCGGCATGCGCTCTTGAAGCGGAATGTGAAACGTGCGTCGTGGAGTTTGTGACGGTGCTTGGGCTGGTTGGTTAAGCGTGAGCGTCAGTTTAGCGTTGACGGGTTTAGGCACTCGAGTCACCCGAGTCAGGCATCGTTGGGCTTGGGGCCCTGGGGCTCTGGGGCTCTGGGGCTCTGGGGCTCTGGGGAATTCCCGGGTTAAGAACCGAGGATGATCATCAGATAATCACCAATCTGCCTAACTCTCCCATTCAGTTTTATCAACAGTTCTCTCCTTCCGCACTGCACTGCACTCCACTCTTTCTTTTCCTACAATCAGCCTCTGCTTCGACAGCAAAAACAAGACTGATTTTTGAAGTCGCACGCAAGTCACGTTCGGCGCGTCAATTGACTTCAAGCCGGTCTTGAGAGTCAACAAAGATCATCCAGCTGAACAAATCGACGTCCATTTTATTCGGTATTCGGATAGGGCCCGTACACGGGTGCCGCATATCTCGTCCATCGATTCAGTCGGGATGGCAGAGATACAATCACAGCCTTCAAAGCCACGGCAGGTACCTGGATGGCCTGGCCTCCAGTTTCCGTCATCTCTCACTTCGGCATTACCGCAATCTTCCACCAGGGCAGTAAGTGCTGCTAGGAACATCCGTCTTAACCTTGACACCTTCTCGCCCGTGAACCAGAACGGCAGTTTCGAGTTCGACCGTGTCCTGAAATGTGGGATTGTGCAAAAGCGCACACGCAAGACTAAGGTTTGTTCACCTGGTAATGTATAACACACCAGCTTGCGCTAAGCCTGAAGCCGCTGACCATTCGGATTTGATAATAGACATGGAAATCAATCTATCTTGTCCTGCGGCCAAATCTGCTCTCTATCTACAAAAATTCCGAGGAAACTAAATTGCGACATCAGATCGATCTGTCAGAGCTCACAGCCGTCGCCTTTCTCAAGGACCGTAAACAGAAGCGTCAGCATATGTTTGGTCTCTTCTCGCCGTCAAGAAATTATCATATGCAAGCGTCATCCGAAAAAGAAGCCCAAGAATGGGTTGAACTCATACGGCGCGAAGCTCGGATCGAAGAGGAGGAAGAGGAAATGTTTCTTGCTAGTCCTGGGGGGTTCCGGAGAGCAGACAAGAGTTTTGAGAAGAGTATGGTAGAGCAGCGGCGATGGAAGGAGGAGATTCTGGGTTCCAGCTCGCCTGAGCCTACAGAGTTACCACCGATTGACACAAGGGCAATGATGACGAGAGATGGTATAAAGTTCCCAAGCATGCAAAGCCAGAGCCTAGAATACTCTGGCAATGAACTAGGATCGTATTCCGATCTTTCTGACTCTGTAACCCCTGGGGGCATCCTTGACTTATCGCGAAAGCGGCTGGGTATAGCTCGCAACTTGAGTCAAGTCAGCGGCTTTGATATTTCCCAGGAAGAAGAACGTGTGGTGTGGCATGGTTACCTCTTGAGCCTCACCACGAAGGCAAAGGTTCGGCAATGGAAGAAGACATGGGTAGTTCTTCGACCTAAGAATCTGGCGTTTTATAAGAACGACGAAGTAAGCTTTTGCATGTTGTCAAAGAAAAGAAGAAAATGCCTACGAGACTAACTGATTTCCTTCGAAAAATAGGAATACAGTGCTCATCTCATCATCCCCCTATCTAATATCATCAGCGCTGTCGAGATCGATCCAATATCCAGAAGCAAGATTCATTGCATGGAGCTCATTGCCGAGGAGAAGAGATATCGTTTCTGCGCGCCAGACGAGGAGTCGCTCGACAAATGGCTCGGAGCCCTCAAGAGTCTCCTTGCGAAGAGAAAGGAGGCAGATCGGAAACGGGCAGCTCAGCAGGGGTCTTTGGCCCCGCCAACAGGATCTCGTTGACGAGAGAGTTAAAAAGGGGTTTCATGATTTTTAATCTTCCAGGAGCATCTTTTAGCGAGTATCACCTATGCATTGCCTTTCTGTTATTTCTTTCCTGGGAAGATGTTGGTGTTTTTGACACGCCAAATTCAATTTGTATAATGAAAGTGAATGTCTTTTGATCGACATGTAATAACTAACTCCTGTCGCGGACGACCTGTTTTTTTCCTTGAGGCTTTTTATATATCTTTTTTCGTCGTCCCAACGAAAAACGTGTAATCATCATCGAATATCCTGTGTAAAACCTACCTAGTCAGTCTCCGTGTCTCTTTTCCTTAGGCTTCGATGCACAAAACACCTCCCGCAGGCTTCAAGGGAGCTCCTGGGGCTGCGTTTGAGAGTGTATTATACATTTTTACTTTCGTTGTTCTCATTTTTCAGGGTATGGCGCCAACGGCCCAGGTTCCCACCGCAGGTGGAATGTTTATAATTTCTACAGACTACAGACCGGTTCAGGTCAGTGAGAATTGGACCTTGACTTTGTCTAAAGGGGGTTTTCTTAAGAGAGATTCTCCCAGTTTAACGTATTGTCAAGTGGTCAATTGAGAACTTATGGTCCGTTGTGTCAGTTGCTACATAAGACTCTCCTCCCGTTTGGAGCAACAGGTGTAGGAAATGCCAACTATAAAGCAGCACTAAATGTAGGTTTGGTCGATTAACGCTGTGACAGCCATAAATCGTAACATTATTGGTTCACGCGATGCTTCTTATGATACAAATATTCGCAACACCTCGATGGACATCCGCTATCCAAGAGCGAAGAAGGGAATCCGCAGTCTGATTGCCCCACGCGGGAGATCGCTAATTTTCGTCCGGACAAGACGTACTGAAAGGAGAAGTCCGAGATAGATAGATATGGAGGCCGTGAGGCCATGAATCTGACAGGAAAACTGACTCATTGAGAAGGTATTCTAGTTTAGGGAACGATAATAAGAACAAATATAGCCCAAACCACCAACACCAATCATACTATCGTAGAAGTTCATACTCTTAGAAAAGAAATCGTGTCCTGGTCCAATGTGTCTAGTTGGGTCGAGCGAGTGAAGGGACTGAGAGCTAGGAATGTGACAGGCGCAGAGTCGACGCCAGGAAGCATTATAGTAAATAGAGAGCTTTAGGGAATGAATTATTAACGACTGTAGGTGACCAAGTTCTGGTAGCAATCTTTCATTTCTGAATCACAATTGTCAGCATTGTTGTAAAATCTGCAGTAGGAATAACGGTCGACAATGCATCTTACTCTTCAAAACCTGTGCCTGTTCAACAGCGTTTTGGCAAGCGCACTGCAGCGATCCACCATCGCTAAGTTCCAAAATAACGCCTGTATGAAGTCAGTCCAAGCTCACCGTGCCTCTCAGACCTCGAAATTGCTTACTGTAGGGTAGCTCCTCCATATCACGATCTGGGACAACGACGGCCTTGAAATTAGAAAGATGGTATTGTCGGATTGGCTGGGAGTTCTGATGTTGAATAAGTTTGTAAGCAGTCCGAATTTAGGCTCGGGGAACGGGGAAAGGAAGTTTCATGGTACCTCGTTCGCTTGGGAATGGCTTAGGAAAATATAGCCATGGGAGTCAAGCTTGAGGCACCTTCGCCTCCACAACTGAAGCACAAGGGTGTTAGTAATTTGTCTGGAATGCCAAAGCAAGAGAACAACTTACCAGAGTATCTGGCAACTGCACGTTCACCCATCCTTCTAGAAGATTGGCTGGCCTTGCTTCCTCAGATACAGGCTCTGGCTCAAACGCTGGCTCTTCTTTGAGAGTAGGGCTGATTGCGTGAGCAAAGCTCTTGCGGGATGATGACGAAAGAGACGACATTCGACGAAGAAGACGACTCTTCTTTGATTCCTTTCTGTCCTCTTTAGTCCCACTGCCGCTAGCGGATGAGTTTCTCCTCTGACGAGATTTCTTTTCACTTCTGCCACGACTGCCCGTCGATCGTTTACTCACTATAGAAGGAGGTCTGCTGAGGGTAGGGGAAGAAGAGTTCGGTCTTGATGACGGAGTGGATGAAAGAACTGATGACGGTCGTTCGACCGTTGATGACTTCGTCCTCGCGCTCGAGGGAGGGGATGAGCCTCGTTGATGCTCGATGATGAGAGGGCTCTGATGAAGCTCAAACGGAGAATTGTCCCTGTAATCAGAACTCTGCGATGAATTATCATCCCGAATAATCCTTGCGACGACAGAGATAGATTCAGGGCGCGATTTTTGCGGGTTGTGGGTGATCACTTTAGTAATACTCTCCCGCCGTATCGGAAGAACTTGAGTCTGTAGCGTAAGTGGTTCAGGAGACGGTGATGGGGAAGGAGAAGGTAGTGAGCCGGTGGACGCATTCGCCTTCGAGCCTGGAGTCAAAATTGATGGCCTTATACTTGGCTTGCGAACAGCAGAAAGTGCTGGGGAGTTTGGAGTGGGTGGAGATAACGGCGGGGTGGCAGGTGCACTGAGTTTTCCTGAACGCATTTCTAAGGCTTTTATCCTTTGCGATATACCCGAAGAGACATTGACCTTCTTAGCCAAGAGGGTTGAAGCTTGACGAGATCGAGCACTGCTCAAAAAAGAAGCTGAGACTGATCGTGCGGTCTCTATGACCGGGATTTCTATTGTCGATATCAAGGGTTTGGAAGAAGATTTCTGCAAACGAATAGGATTCGAAATGGCTCGGGATGCCACGTGTGACTGATCATCTGGTGCCTTATGACGATCCGAAGCGGGTTTAGGTAAATCAGTGGCGATAGGAGGGAAAACTGGTGTGATAGGCGACCTAGTGACTGGTGACTTTGTGACCAATACCGGTTTAGCCTCTTGGACTGTGGCTGTCTTCAGCTCATCCATGAAAGAGTCGTCTGAGAGAAAATAGTCCTCAGAATGATCCATATCTTGATCAGAACGTACTGGCTCGGCAAGTCGCTCATTCCTTTCGACCTCACTTTGGTATTGGTCCTCACCAGCACCATCTTCACCCCATTCTGAATTATGTGTTTCTATTATCGAAGTTCTTGGCTCCTGCTCAGATGCATCTTGGTCTATGAAAGAGCCGTCCTCCCCGAGATCTGCAATCTCACATTCTTCCGTAGAAGGTAGAGGCACATCCTCAGGCGTTAAACTGGTCAGGGAGGTAACATCGTAATTTCTTTGGAGTTCTTCTCCCTGCCCACCGACTTTCTTTAATAGATCGACGTCATTTAATTGGCCAAGTGAAGAAGCCGAGCTCCTTGGAGAGGATCCCACCCCAACCAGTGATTCTAAGGTGAAATTCTTAACCGGGCTGGATGCTGTTTCCTTCTCTGATGACTGGATCTTCTTAGTGATTGATGACCCCTTAGTTGATTGCGATAGTTCATCCACAGAGCCCCGAGCGGAAGATGACTCAACGGATACTGACTCTGTAGCATGCTCAGCTAACGTTTGTTCAAAACCTCCCTCAGGTTCAGTTATTGCAGCGTCCATCGCGGGCACTATCACGTCGCTAACTGGGATATGATCCATCGCCTCTTGCTGTCCATTTACATGAGAAAATCCGGTCTTGGCCGCCTTCGGAACCATACTTGCAGTGATTTGCCCCTGCTGCAATGCGCCCATTTGCTTTTTCCGTAGCTGTAAGGCTTTCATCAACTTTTGTTTTTCTGGTGTTAATGTTGACGGTTTCGGCGGCAGATTTGGAGACATCGGCGAGGGTGGAGTTGCAAGACTTATTCCGGGGCTGGTAGTCGGTCTTGTAGGTGAATCCGTAGGAGAAAGATAAGTATTATGAGTAACAGGTAAAGGAGGTACATCGTGAGTGGGATGATTCGAATATTGCGATCGCGGTCGAGTCGAAGAGTTCTTTCGTGGAATGCGAATGCCGGCAGGGAGAGTGGAAATGGGCCGTGGCTCTTGTTGCCGTGAGACTGACCCGGACGTATATGGCCGTCCGCTGGCATCTAGTGAAGGCCGTGGCCCAAGTTTAACTTTAGGCTTGGAGCTATACGAATAGCTATTGTACAAATCTCGTGTCGGCGGCCTTGTGGAGTTGGTGGATGTTCGGCGGCCTTCGCTCAGCCTTGAAAGCGGGCCATAGGGAAAATCTGTTGATGACGCCTTGTGATCATGCGAGGAGAGAGGACTCTCGACCCTGTAACGCATCGCTGATCTCGGAGAGAGATTTGAGGACGCAATCGACTCCGCAGCGCTATGATCTGCTGGTTCAATGGCTCCAATTGATTTCATCTCATCTTCCTTAACAACCGGCCCTGGTCCTGCAGCAGTCTGCGGTCTCTCTTCAGAAGCAGACGCCATTATAGGAGAAGCATCCTTAGGTGGCGCAGGAAGAGATTCCTCAGCATCTTCTGTAATCTCCACAAGCCTCCGTCGTCGGAGAGAGCTGTTTGACGACGATGTTGAACCAGTTGCAGTGTGCAGTGAACAGGCAGATGATAATGACGTGTCGTTCAGTTCTTTAGGCAATGAAATCGGAAATATCGTATCGTATGGAGAGAATCGCTCAGTGATAGCCTGGAAGTGAACCATTACACGCGCTGTGAAATTGGAGGTCAGCAAACAGTGAGGCAAAAATGCATTGGGGGTCGAATGCAATGAACCAAATATTGCGAAGAGAGGGATCTTTCTTACCTTGGACCAGTCGAGATGTTCCTTCAGGCACATATTTGATAAGTATACTCCTCCGGCGGTATCGGATGAGACCATAGAGTGGAGAATCTTCAGTATATTGAGAGATGGCGCCCCTGACTTCCACAACACCACTGCTTCCACGGCCAAGTAACTCCACTTCATCTCTCGACACATAATTCAGTAGGAACCTTGTGAAAAAACCTGTCAGCCTTCACAGACGCGCTCGACAATTACATGTTCACGTCTTGACAAGCGTGAATCCGGGGAAAGTACTCACCATCCTCCAGGCTCGGCCACAGCCGCTTCATATGCCTCAATTATATTTGGGCTGTCAAGCCCGTTGAGAGACATTGCGTCTCCTCCACCGATTGACGTTCAAATCTGGGGGGTTTGAGGGGTGGTAATGGATCGCGATGGGTCGTTTGGAGAAGTTCCCAAGTGTGCCAAGCCGGGAAGAATCTCGGGGTCAGGGGTATCGTACTCTATCGTCGAACGAGTAAGACAATGGTATTTCAGACTCTCTCGAAACTCAGTCTCCTCGAGCATCTCACACGACACAGGGATTGGAGATTGGATTGAATGTCGCACGAAAAAGTTCGGAGGGTAAACGCGGAGAGGAATGGGGTGGGTAACGCAGGTTGGAGAGCTAGTCCTAGGGCTTGGGTGTTGCGTGGGATAGGATGGCGAGGATGGCGCCCGTTCGAACACTGGATACTTAGCCGAAAACTGTCTGTGCCATCTGTGCCATCTGTGCCATCCACCAATCCGTCCCAATCTTCTCCTTGCGACAACGACGCTGCAAACGGAGTGAATCTCCATCATGCAACCGGCTTGATGTCGCTCTCGCTCCTCTCAGTTACTTCGTCTCCCTCATTCGGCCTTCATCTCACCATCATTGTGAATCAATAGACTTGACAGGGCCCTTGTTACACGTCAACGGGAGTCTGTTTATGCGCACAGGGACCATCAGCTCACAATCAGTCCTCGCGCTTTGGTCTAGAATGTGCTACACACCGATGTCGATTTCATTCAGTAAACCATGTATGCTGTATGATCTACGATACCCCTCCATGCTTATCACTGCGCATGCTTTGTAGAGAAGGTGTGCTGTTCGGTGAGTTCCTTTGTCGACAACAACGAGCAATGGCTGTTCCTGTTCCTCACTTATATTTGCTGAGGCTGAGGCCTTTCGTATACTTCGTCTCAGCTTTGCCCATCCAGACGACCACACATGGATAGGAGCACCGTAGTTGCCGAGGAACAAGTGCTCGCTCACTGTAAATTTCAAGACCATCCAGAGATATCCTGTGCAGCAAACCGACACCTTGGTAGCGAAAGGCTCCTCGTGCAGAAGTGTCCATGTTATAGGACGGCGAGGAAATTATTACTAGTTTAGGGCCGGTCATTTCCATTGTGGGACCCGTCAACAATGCAAACCCAGATGAAAGGTAACAAAGCAGTCAACAGTGAGCCTATCTCTGAAGTAACCAATGTCGGAGCTTCGGATTTCAGGCTTGCATTTGCGCTTGTGTTACTCAAGTCGAAACCTCCAACGGTTACGCTCCAAGGTTGTTACCTCTATGTTCTTCACCCTTCGAGAGTTCATTTCATCCGAACTGATCGGCAAATAGATTATGTCTTCGATTTACGACGGCATATCAAGCAGGGCCGTCAAGAGGTCCAGGAAACGAATGAGTATCGTCATCTCGATGTTCTTCAGTTCTGGAAGGAGCAGCATGCTACTCTTCAATCTAGTAACGTGGAGTTGAAGAAAAGGGTATATACGCTAGAACTGCAGAATAAGATGTTGACAGAGCAGGTCAAATCTCTCAGCGTAGATGCTGATCGCCCTCGCAAGAGGCAAAAGAAAGGCGATGCGGATGGCAAGAAACATATATCTGATCCACAGAAGACACTGCAAAGGGATCCTATTCCAAAACCTCAATCAGGTCTGGGGACTCTGGAGGAGCTCGGGACTGAATTTGAAGCATTTGGTCCATCCACAGATGGTGAGCAATGATCTCCTCAACTATGCTCGATTTGGAATATCCGCCTGACGTCGTCCGCAGTGACCCCTCTGGTGTGCCACCTGCGCATTCTGCATCAGCTGATGGGTTCAAGCGACTGTGACCTCTCCCGTTTATCAACAACCCTGGCCAGTGCATCCTCTTCAATGACAAGAGTGATATACTCCGTTTGCTTCAGGATCCAAGACAGGAAAACCTCTGCCAACACGCATCGAATCCATGGCATGAAGCGTGCCGAGCCCACAATAGAAAACCAGCAAATTGGAGATATCTTCCAGGCTCTTTTCAAGATGTTCAATTATTTTCTGAAAGGTCTGGGTATCATCGCCAGTTCAGATAAAAGCATCTTGCAAGGACAGGTTATTTACAGCTTTGTTAAGCTTTTCTCCGAGGCGATGGATTGCATCGGCACCACATCGATGTCTGATACATCCACCAAAAAGGGTCACTCAAAATCTTCTCCAAAGAAACCTAAAGGTCGGGATGATGTCGGTGACATGGTCGCCCCACGACCAGAAGGGATTCGTATGCAATTATCAAATTTTCTTATGAATATGCTTGTCATTTTAGATCCGACACAAAAGGGCCATGCGGAGCTATATGAGGGATTTCAGTTCGTTCTTCTCACGCGGATTGGTCAAAATATCTCCTTTTTCATTTTCGGCGAGGAATCAACAAATTCAACACTCGAAGAACTGAGGAAGCATGGCCACAAAAGCAACGCCGACCCGAGGGAACAGGACGCAGACTCCAGACGCGAGGAAGCTTGGTATCTCATTTGGTTGCTGGAGCGAGGAATGGTGGATCTTTGCGACAGCAGGCCAGGAATACGGGATGGCCAATCTCTTCTGCGTGAATCAAAGGCGCGAATCCAGTCAACCTTACTTAAGGGGATCTTCGGTGAAGGTGATGAAGAGTTTGATGATGGATTTAAGATACCTAACCCTCCTAACGCAAGCTTGAGCAGTCTGGTAGATATCCCTCGGGAAGAATTAAACGCGCGCTTCTGCAGTCCGGAGTTTTTTGTGCAGGAGGTCTGGAGGTTGGTCGGATGGCAGGTTCTAGCCGGGAAAAGGTTTTTGTGAAGTGGCTGCATTGTATTGAGAGGGCCGTGCGATTGCTGTAAACAATATGGCTTAGGGGCTTTGCCTTGCACTATACAATATATAGCCACTTCTATATCCTGCCTGTCCCTTGACGTGGGTGGGATTTCCCTAAATCGACAGATATTTCATTTGAAAAGTGGGGTTGAGCGTGGATACCTCATTCGCGGATATCTTCAGAAAGGGGACTTGTATCTGTTATTTAGCCACTGTATTGCTACATTACTCGCACAGCCACTTCGAGGAGCTAATAAAACATCTCCAGAGAGCCTCTATCTACTACAAATACGTATAATTGGGCTATCATATCATGTAAATCCCTACAGTTTGTCACCATGTTCGTTTTTACCGTGCCTTGAAATTTAAAAATACTCTACTCCGTACTGTGAGATAGGTCGAATTTTACAGCGATTTGGATGGAGTGGTCATTGCCGATTTTGATTGGGCAAATAAACGACGGAGACTCTTATACAAACTCATCGTACACATGTATCCGAGCAGGTGCAAACATGACCTGTCCCTCCTCACCCTCCTTTCAGAGAACAAAAAACTGTTTATAGTGCCTTCTCTAACCACAGGTCATTAACGACCATATAACGGCTTAGTGCGATCCATCCCCAACGGAACCACCGCATCTGACTCCTATGCGCCTTAGTCATCGCGTTCTGCGCCCTCGTGTATCCCACTGGCGAGCTCACGAACAGCAAGGGTGCAGGTGGGTCTTTTTTCAATTCACTGCGGCGAGCTAGGCTCTGTAAGACTGTGACCACAGCGTCAAGAATCGAGATATATTTCCTTGGTAGCGACGTTGACTTGAGTGTGTAAAGTGTGACAGGGCAGCTATAGCCGGGGTGAAACTTCATGATGTTGGAGAGAAAGTGGCGGGCGCCGTGGTGGACGGCGATGTGATTTGGATGGGAGGAGATGCCATATTCGTCAAAGGTTATGAGGACGTCAATAGTGGCTTCGGGGACTTGGTCTGTGGATCCACTGTTGATCTTGGGAGCGAATGCGCGGGCAAGAAGGTTCGATATGAGCTTCGGTTCCCAGTTTGCCGTCATGCCGTCCGGTAGCTCCCTTTTACAGGGGGTTAGCATTAACCAGATGGAAATGCCAATGGTTGCTCTCACTTGTGCTCTACTACGAAAACATCATCGTCATGCCGTAACCCTAGTAGCCGTCCGCTCTTCACAAGTTCCTTTTTCCTCGTTTCACCCAATCCATCCGCGTCCCCTGAAATACCGGAATCAGAATGTTTCCCACAGAATTGCTATGATAGACATACCACTCGATAAGCATAGGATCTTGACATGATTCCCTAGCAGCTCGTCGGTCAATGCCAGGATGGTGGGCGCAAAGAACATGGCTTCATCATCGGGATGTGCGATTAGGAGACAAATGCGCTTGTTCTGCAGCTTGGGAAACACGTTGCGCTGGACGACCAGAGTGTAGAACCAGAAGATGGCAATTGCGAGCGGAACTGCAAGGGCCGCCACCCATTGCATCTTGAGCGCGCCGGTATGCGCTATAGCGATGTTGTGCGGATGTCTGAAGTGAAGTCTCCGTTGTTGGGGACTACTAAAGTCCCCCCACCCAAAATACACATAAACTTTCTAGTACGACTTTTTTTTAATAATAATCGTAGCGTGGCTGACGACTCAAACGAGCCGAGAAAATCCAGTGACGCGCACCACCACTTTTCAACGACCTTCTGTCAACGACATTCAACGATCAACGAGCCACCGGTCGAACAAGGGATATAAATGGACGATGGGGATGAACACGCTCCGCAGAACCGTAGAGAGCGGCGCAAACAATCCAAATATTTCAAGCTGAAGCAACCCGACCGCAGCGGACCGAAAGCCAAGACTCTCCTGGAGCTCGCTGAAGAGAGAGAGAAGAGTCTCTTCAAACTCGCCGATGAGAGACAGCGCGAATTGAATCAGGGGTCTGCCATGGGGCCACAGGGCGAGGATGATGAACCGATCGGACCTCTCGGGGAGGCGGTAGTGTACACGGTGACCATGGTGATGCTGCATTTCACGCTGGATGTCCTCGTCTACAATCAATACGGGGTGGAGATAATGTGGAAGTCTATTTTCAATAGGACAGTACAGGCATTTCCAGGTCCGCCATTATCCACTTTGATTGAGTGTCATGGTACTAATGGAGAGAGGCTGGAGCATTGAAGCTAATGCTATCCTTTTCTGTCTACAGTAATCCTTGCTTTGGTCTACATGTTTCATCGCCGAGCCACTCTGGCAATCGTGCAGATTTTCTTCTTTGTATTATCTACGGTCTCCGGATGTTACCTCATTCATGCTTCCAACGTGTATGGCTATCTCGCCGTTATGAAACGAGCACCGCCATTGGGAACTTTGTGGGTCTGGAGCGTGATCGAGTTGAAGCTGCCACTCGCCCTGGTCAGCCTGGCTTTGGCCGGCGGATTCCTCCAGTGGGGAAATTACTCGATGTTTTAGGACCGTTCGAGGAGATATAACAAGATTGCAAGAACGGAGTGTATTGTGCGTGATAATTGGTATGTACGGGACTATGCACTGAGAGACAAAGAGAGCATGCAGTATGAATGCCAACCAAGCACTGACACGACGAAGAGAATGCTGCCTATCGTTATGCATTTCGAGATCGAGGACCGCAAACTCCAAGTTTGTACAACACCTTGCTCCACGGAGACTCGTCTCCCAAAATGCTCGCAGAAAGACAAATAAAACGCCAAGCCCCTATCCAGAAACTTTTGCCGAGAAAAATCACCTAAGAGACCTGTTGTGTGATGGAAATACAAGAAAAGGAGATGCCAAAATCGGCGACGTTAAGGTGTCGAACCAAATCAATCGAGACGCAATGGTTCCAGATTGAGATCATAATCTTCGACCTGCGAGTATGTTGGAGGAGACTCGGGGACATCGTCATACATTGGCGGCTGCTCTTCATCCCAAGATATTCCTAGTCCGCTTCTTTCAGTGATAATGTTTTTGAACTGCATGCGGAGGACGCGAGCAGCACCCGTTGGCGTTACGAGCCGAATGTTCCTATTTGGGCAGTGCTCCTCCACGACAATCAGCTCAACAATAAGGTTATGTGTGACCGCGAGACCGCATGGAGACTCGACATCGCAAGAGGGGTTTGACCCTGGCCGAAGTGTAGCCTGGAACTCCATCTCGATTTTCCCATCGCCATGTGCAAAATCCGTTTTCCATCCGCTCTTCAATTCGTCACCTCCGATGATTTGAGTGTCCTCATGAAGCACTCCCTTGCCTTCACCTCCAAGCTTTGCGCTGTGGCGTGGGCATGCTGGCGAGATCATTCTGGATTCCTCTTCGATCCGCCAGTTGACCTTGTGGAGTCTCCACCTTGTCTGCTTCTGCCTCTGTACGACTCCTTCTAAGCGGATTTGAATCGGAAATCCCCCAATCGGATGAACCACGGAAGGTAGGACAGTGTGCGCAGTCAGGCTGGTTGGCGGGAATATCCTGATGGACGTTCTGTCGTTCCCTGGATGGATTGCCCGCTGAATCCTAACGGGATGTTCGTACTTGATCTCCTCGCCAGTCGATGTCATCGCGATTGCCACTAGAGAGTATTCAACGACGCTAAGGCTTCCGTGAGTTGTGGCTGGGAGATGTCCTTGGATCAGGTAGCTAAAGGGATAGTCATACGTTCCATCCCTCAACAGTGCTGCTTCTGTCAAGAAGTTCCACGCGTTCACTTCGCTGACCTTGGTTGCGCAATTGGGGCAATGTGCAGCCACGGGCTTCTTGCAGGTGACTTTAGCCAGCAGATTCATCTTGAACCTGTCAATTTGAATTCGATGCTCCGCGACGACAAGTTTAAGGCGTCCCGAGAGTAGTGCCCCACTGGAGTTTTCGGCGTTTCCGTAAAACACGACGGGTGGTGACTCGATGTCTATTTCAATCCTCGTTTGTCTCTTCTTGTTGCTACTTTTGACCCTAGAGCTTTTGGCTGGGGTACTTGTGCGCTGCTGGTCGCGGTGCGATCGGTCGAACGACGATCGCCCTGGCTGCCTGATCCCGCTTGTCGCAGAGTCGATAGAGGAGGCTGATGAGCGTCCGCTGAAAGACGGCAATGAGAGTTTACCTGGCATGGTGAATGGATTGCTGCTGCTCCGAGCAGATTGAAGAACTTTGAGGCTCAGACGACGGCACGAACAGAGAATGTGTGCAGACGCAATGGATCGGGGGAAATGTGGTGTGTTTATGAGATCTTTTGACGCAATGCTTTGGCAGTCAAAAACATCGTCCGAAAACAACTTGAATGGTGGAAAGTTGGAGGCGAGGAAATGATATGTTGGAGCTTGGGAGGTTCCGAATGAAGTTTGACGATGATGATGCAAGCCCTGGCTTTGTTTTTTGCGTGTGTTCCTTTTTCCCTTCGTTCTCATCTGGTTCGGGGCGATCGGCAACTTGCTTTATGTACTTGCATGTAGGGGAAGCATTCACGGTATGCAGTGTTACGTAGAGTTCGGCTTTCGCCTTACGTGAGACTCAACTTGGCAACTGCTGGCAGGTGTAGGCGCCATCAGGGCTTCACTGGCGTAGCATCGCTCAGAACTAACCCAGAAGCAGTTCCAGGCGGTCAAAGTCTCGAGTAATAAAAATGCATGCTCCAAAGTCTATGGCTGATGAGCAGACACGTGCAGGCAAGAGGTAATGGCGGCAGTGGCTGGCGATGGTCAAATGCCAACTTCAGCCGAGCACAATCCATGCAGGGCTTCTTGTGATGAAGCTGACGATTTCTTCCACACCGCCATCACGCGCCACTTCAGCTGTTCCTGTTAGGAATCCATCGCAGCGAACCAAAAAAAAGCGGTGGGGAGCTGGTTATCCGAAATTAAAATATTTTGTGCAGAGAAGGGATTCATTCAGTTCTTACGGCGGCAGGAACATAAAGAATACCTATCGGCAGATGCCATGATGATGCCAGCCGCCTGAAGCTGGCTGCCAGCGCAAGCCTCCTTGAGCTCTTTGAGCCTATGAGCTTCTTTCATCTGTGCTGCTACGCCTTACTGGATATGATGGACCGAAAGAAAGCCCGGGCTGTATTAGTGCGACCACCAAACTATGCGAAGAGAATGCGGGGAAGAACCATCGGGAACGCGAGGCGTGCAAGCCTTCTATTCGCACGGGAGCCCGCGGGCACGTTTTGCTTACGCTGGATATCCCCAAGGTCGGACGTTCAATCCCATTGCTAGACCGCACCACGAGTGGCCGCGGAGACATTCAAAAACATCGACTGGTTTAGAGTATAGGCACCGGCACACGGTACGCTTTGCTGGTCACGTCCTTCTCTTAATTTTTCAGCCTTTTCTTTCTTGCTTGTCTTGGAGCAGGG
Source organism: Sabuloglossum arenarium (assembly GCA_022345705.2). Classification (NCBI taxonomy): domain Eukaryota; kingdom Fungi; phylum Ascomycota; class Geoglossomycetes; order Geoglossales; family Geoglossaceae; genus Sabuloglossum; species Sabuloglossum arenarium. The sequence continues at coordinate 59,146 of JAJDMY020000660.1, read as the reverse complement.
GTAGTTACGTAAACAGAACGGATCTGGACCACTAGGTACTGTCAAAACCCGTCACGTTGGTTTGTTGGATTCGAGACCGGAGCATTTTCTGCCTCTGACGTGATGATGAGGGAAAATAACACTACAGACTTTCGCCGCAACGCTCATTGATTGGATCCGACTAACAGAAACAGAGTCTCTTATGTACTCGAGTACTAACCATGAATGACAAAAAGTTGTTCGTTCCACTTTTCTACCTCAATCCGCCAAAGCGGCATCATACTGTACCACGAGACTGAGCAGATTTGTGTAGCGTGAGGCGTGAAGGCTGGGGCTTCTTTCTCTGCCTTGAACTTTCTGTTCACTATCCGCACAACTCTAACGCCTCGTTTCTCTGAGGGATATTACACGGAGTTCCGGAATGAAAAACAAACAATAGTCCCATTTAACCTACGAGCTCAATCTGATTCTAGGTAACAGTCCGCTACCCTTTCAAAGCGAAGCCTGAGTATACGGATCGCGTTACCTCCTAGGGCATCGTCTGCGGCCTTTTGATCATCATCAAAGGCGTCTTTGATAGCCTGGTAATTCGTCTGTACGCTCGGCCATTCCTTTTCTTTGGCCCCAAATGGCGGGAAGAAAGGGTGATCCGTCCCTGCAGTGAGCAATTATCAGAGCTTGCAATAGTCTTACGAAACCGAAGGACAAAATCAGGCCGTATTCAAATTAATTTGAGACACACCAAAAAGGACTCTATCTGACCCCGAGGCATCCACAGCTGCCTTCAGCCCGACGTGTGAGTAGATCACCGCGTCCAGGTAGATGTTATTCCTCAGGATATCCCAAATGCCCCTCCGCGAACCTATCTTTTGTTCGTTCAGTAGATGGTTGTCATGATCGATGCAGCTCTCAATTCTCCCTGCAAGAAACGGCAATGTGCCCCCACTATGAGCTAGCAGGACATTGAGTGTTCTGAATCGATCCCAAACGCCGGAAAGCAGCATTCTGGTCACAGCTATGGTAGTTTCTAGAGGAAACCCTAGGGCCAGAGGCAGCACATGTCCATAATCCGACGCTCTTGGGCCAAAGACTTCCTTTGGCAATCCGTAATGCGGATGTAGGAAAATGGTCAATTGGTGCTGCTGTAGAACCTGATAGATGGGGTCTAAAGCCGGGTCGTCCAGGCCTTGGCCAAGACCACTCGTGCCCATTATTACACCTCTCATATACTTCATTTTCGAAAGCCGTGCGACCTCCCGGACGATGACTTCCTTGCTTGCAGAGAGTGGCAATGTTCCAAATGCAAAGAGTCTTCCAGGATACTCATCGCAGAGTTCATTAACCTCATCGTTGAGTTTTTCTGCAATGGGCCCAGCCTCGTCTGAACGAAGAAAGTCTAGCCAGGGGTTTGCCACAGATATGACTGAGATGTCAATGTGATGTTTATCCATAAACTCGATCTTCTTTGAAATATCATAGTATTCAGGGCCGACTGGTCGGCCGCGAGATGTTGATGGAGTTGAAGGGGAGTCTTCGCCGGGCAGGATGATGAGGCGGGAAGAGGCGTCCGGAGGAAAGCTTCGTATGTAGGGGACTGTAGTCCGTGAACGGAGGAGGCCCATGAACGAAGGAGGATAGACATGAGTGTGAATGTCAACAACAGGCATTGTTTAAGAGTGACGAATCGGCGTCCACCCTAAGATCTTCAAAAGCGTCATGTACTAGTACGGGAGAAGCTGTTGTCAGTTGTATGTGGTACTTGCGATACTTACTACGTAGTAGACAACTAGGTAAGGGGCTGCTGCATGCTGGGTGGCTGAATGCAGGTCCCCGATAAGAAACCGTCCTTATCGCGCACCAAACGTGACAACTCCACTCCACCCTCTCCGCGACTCTGCAACACAAGGGCAACGCAAGACGCAAGACACGTCTTGCAGCAATACGTCTTATCTCTCGCCTTCCATTATAAAAATGGCATGCTAGACCGCCGTCAAAGTTGATTTCATGGCTAGCAATTGTATTCTCATCTAACATGGCTCTTGAGGCGGTCAATGCAGCAGTCTCCGAGGACTCCCTCTTTATACCCGTAAGATTGACCTTTTCTAAGCAAACAGAGTTAGAAAGCTCACTGTGCCTTCAAATAGCTTATCGACTTCTCCCCCTTCCTCCACGGCAGTGACGATGATAAACTCTCTGTGGCAAATTCCATAACCAACGCCTTCAAAGACGCCGGTTTCGTCTATATCAAAAACCACGGTGTCCCATCCGAGATCATAGCCCGCGTCTTTGAAGAATCCCGGAAGTTCTTCGCACGTCCACAGGAGCAGAAAGATAGTCTCGCATGGAAGACGCCTGAGTCCAATCGCGGGTACGTCACACATGGCCGCGAGAAGGCGTCAAACTTAAATGACAAAACGGCGAACGACGCGTTGCGAGCGGCGGCCCCGGATCTTAAAGAGACAATGGAGATTGGGAAAGAAGGCGAGCCCGGGATGCCGAATCATTGGCCAGATAAATTCGACAAGGAAGGCGAAGTTTTCAAGGAGGTAATGATGGAGTTCTTCGAGATCTGCAGACATTTGCATGTACTGGTAATGAGGAGTATAGGATTGGGATTGGGGTTGGAGGAAAAATATTTTGATCAGTATACGGATGCTGGTAATAACGGTCTCAGGCTGCTGCATTATCCAAGTGTACACAAGGAGGTTTTCTCGAAGAACAAGGACCAGGTCAGGGCTGGGGATCATTCGGACTATGGTAGGAACTCCCTCACTTTCTCCGCCGATTTGAGCTGACGATTCTGGCTAGGTTCCATCACTCTCCTTTTCCAGGACGACTGTGGTGGGCTGCAGGTCATGAGTCCCAAGGGGACTTTCGTCAACGCAACACCAATCCCTGGGACTATCGTGATCAACGCAGCAGACCTCCTTGCTCGATGGTCAAACGACATTATTCACTCGACGAGACATCGGGTGGTCGAGCCACCGGTGACTCCGGAGTCGGGGGAATACCCAGCGCGATATTCAATTGCATACTTTTGCAATCCAAATTTTGACTCGTTCATCGATGCGCTACCGGGGACGTTCGAGAAGGAAGGGAAGAAGTACCCTATTACCAACACCCGGGAATATTTCGTGCAGAGATTGTCTTCAACATATTGAGACAACTTGCTTGTCCTCGACTTCTGGTCATTTCCTATCAAGGGATACGTTATAACGTGAACGAGAAACGATGTATAGATACTCAAAGTTTTCAAACCCGCAACGCTCTATTCAGAATCTCTTCTGATGTGTTTGGCGATTTATTTTAAGCAATATAGAGACTGAAGAAGCATCTGGACGCCTAGAAATAGGGAAATAGGGGCTATTGCAACTCGACCAGAACTTCCTTTATCATACATTTGCGAAATATACCTGCACAAAATATGCTAGAAACTTAACCAGTGCTAAGGTATGCTATCTATCCTGACCAGTGGTATCTCGCTATCGGAATAATGTTTGGAATCGCGACCTTCTAAGCTAACCCAACCTCCAGTCGTCTTGTAAATGATAATCTCCGGCAGGAAGCGTTTCCATTTAAGTAGGGTGTTGGGCATGATCTCTCTCTCCCATGCGTAATTCGTCCATGTCTTCCATTGGTAATTTCTATTACCTGCGTTGCTCATGGCCTTAATCAAGAGGCGTACCCATCTGCAGACAATAAGTCTGTTATGGCGTACTCTGGTCTTAGCCAAGTCCATTTTTCTTTGAAGTGGTCCCAGGTCCCGTTCAGATGCGGTTACATCTTTCCAGAGAGATCTTGCGACGTAGTGACGTTCCCTCGCGGTCAGATAACTCCTGACAGATGATTCATATAAGACTAGCCCCTCTTCCATCATTTCCCGAGCCCTCCCAATAGATCCTCGGAGAAGTAAGCTCTTAATGTATTTGTTGTACATAGGCATTGTCGGCTTGACATTGTAGGGTTCTGATACCATTGTCTCCCAGAGACCTTGGACGCTGGCCAACGGTAGCTTGCCGGTAAGCGCACCGTCCAACTTACCAGCCCCGAAACGAGGGATAGACAAGACAAAAGTCCACTCTAATAAGTGCGCCCACACCCGGAGTGGTATGCGGATCGAATATTGTCGGGAAATATAGTCAACTGTCCGGAGAGCGGTTGGAATATCGTTATTAGATCCAAAGGTATGGGCGATAGTGTAAAATAGGAATGAATTCGGGAAAAGAGGCGAATCTTCGTGATACTTCTTGACTAAATCGAGGCAATTTTCTTCATCCCTCAGGAAGGCATCGACATCCACGCCCCACACTTTGTCCAAGACGGATTTCACACCAGTGATATTTCCCTCCCTTGCCATTGCAACCATAATGAAGCAAAACGTCGTTAGATCTCCTTCCCCTAGCCCTTTTGTAACCATATCGTCAAACAGTTGCATGACTTGATCCTTGACCCCGCCATTCCCGACACAGTAACTAGAGAATGCACCTCCTTGAGGTCTTCCCTTGCGTTTGTCAATGTTGGCTGGGATGACCCTGAGCTTATGGCGATGAAGGGGACCTGGGGCCGAAGGGAAGCAATTAACAGCCATGTAATGATTGTAACAGATTGTATTGGGGAGCACATGATCTCGCTCCATGTCTCTCCAAATGTCTCTCGCGGTGTTCCTGTCTCCCGCAGCTCGTGCACACCTGAGTAGGGACGTGTAGTCATTGAGTCCAAGGGGCTGCCCACTGCGCCGCCGGACTCGAATTATCCGACTTATATTGTTGACGAACGCATTAAATATTGATTGCATCGGCGCAACATGGAGCATCCCCACAACTGATGAGCTCATCTCATCATGCTGTACTTTGTATGGAGTAACGAAGTACCGGGGGGATAGACGTTGGAGTATTTCTGAGAAGGTAGTCCTGGGTATCGATTGGATAACAGTGGTATCCTCGAGAGCAACAAGGAGTGATTGAAGTAATAGATCGGGGTCTCCTCGACGAAGTGCAAGCAGAATTTTGTCTCGGGGAGAGATATTATGGACGTTGGCTTCAAGGGGGACACCTGAAAGAAAGATGTTGGAAATAGAGCCCTGGTCGCCGCGAAATGGATTGGGCGGATATGAACGTGAAGGAGAGGACTGAGACTTGATGTGTTGACATCGCCGTAAACGGTGGCAGAGGACTCGTCCATTAGTTCCCAGTGGACAAGGCTGAAGGCGGAGCCGCGCCCCAAACGCCTCGAGCCTCAGAAAGAGAACATTCATGGACCAGGTTCCGCATGAGGTTGATGAAGTTGGTGACCAGAACTTTTCCTTGACGTTGCCACACATCATTACCCGGCTTTACTTTCGTACATCCCAGTCATTCGTCCAGCACTCGCTCCAACACAGGAAACTCTCGGCCGACTCTCCGCCTACCGCTCTCCCGCGCAATACTATGGCAGACGCAGATGAGGGAGCTTCCGCTCCAGTGTCAGAGCCTCTTGATCTGGTGCGGCTTTCCCTGGATGAGATTGTCTTTGTGAAGCTCAGAGGTGACCGGGAGCTCAAAGGGCGTCTACATGTACGTTCACATCCTCCAACGTCGTTTACTCCTTTCATAATAGCTTCCATCTAGTCAAGAACTACCATGGCGCTCGAAGGGATTTTAACGGTTTAATAGGCCTATGACAGCCATTGCAATCTTGTACTGGGAGACGTTGAGGAGACAGTTTACGTAGTAGAGGATGATGAAGAGGAAGAAGAAACTGTGAAGGTGAATTCGCACGGTATGCTTAGGAATTCAGGCTTCTAATCATAGCTTTTAGACCATTCGGAAACAATCCGAGATGTTATTCGTTAGAGGTGCGCCATCATTCTTCGTAAACACACATGTCAAGGGCGGAGAGCTGATGGTTTCATGCATTCGTGCAGGGGACAGCGTTGTCCTCATATCGCCACAGGCCACTTCATAGAATCTCCCCAAGGACGTCTGAAAATGTTCAGGCCAGAAGCTATGGTGCCTGTATAAAGATAGATGCTAGCAATGTGCTCCACAGCCACATTCGGTGACAGCATGTTAGGAGAGAGGAACCACTCAAAATGATTTTGTAGTAGACCTCATCCGCTTCTAGTTACATTGAGATGAGAACCAGTGTGAGGCTAGCAAGGCATATTGTTCGGGAAGCTCGAATTTGCTGTGACTCAGTGGACATGCGTCACGATTTCGCTTTGCACAAACCTGAACCCCCAGCAAGGCTCGCCGAGTCACCTTGCCCGTATAAACCGACCCATTCCATACATTAAAGAATATTTATTACTTGTTTTCTACAATTGCCAGACTGGCTCTACATGATAACCCAAATACATTGACGTTTTCAAACGCCTTTGGCACCGTATTAGCGGAAAATCGAAGGCAATATGGCTTCGCGAATGGGAAAACAAACATTACATGAACGTCGGAAAGGCGAATCTGTGTGGCTCCATTCAAGTATAATACAATTATAGCTACTCATACAAATTGGCAGGCTCTCTGTGAATTCGCCGATTACGTTGAAAAGCAACAGAAGCTTCGTCAAGTACCAGGCCATGCAATCACTGCTACAAGCGGCAAGGATGCCTCTACTGAAGAACATGCAGAATTGGACATCATTGACTCCCTCGGGCTTGCGGACTCAGTGCCGCATGTGCGGCTAAAAGAGTTGTTACTTGATGGCGCGGATTCTGGGGAAAGCTTGTCTCAGCTCACCGATATTCTGCGAAATCGTATTGAGGAAGGTAATGGAGAGACCCTTTTCGAACTTGGATTCGAGATTAGTGGAGAGTCTATGGCGTTGAAAAAGGATGAGTGGGAGGTTGCAATGGAGCGACTGCAAGCAGCTGCAGCTAGGCTTGATGCAGATTGCCGGATTCTGATGACACGAAATGTTGGTGGAGAAGAAGAAGTAGAGACGGTGAACGAAAAAGACAAGCATGCACATGGGAAGGTAATGATACGGCGGAGACCAGACACGGCGCAAGATGTGATAGAGTTACGAATAGCGGTTGTGGGGAATGGTACGTTTTTCCCCCTTGGACTTACCTGAGATGCTATCAGTGTAGTTAGCATGCTAACTTTAGAGATCAGTCGACGCTGGCAAAAGCACTATGCTCGGGGTCTTGGTGAAAGGTAGCCTTGACGATGGCCGTGGGAAGGCTCGGGTGAACCTCTTCAGGCATAAACATGAAATCGAAAGCGGCCGGACCAGCTCCGTCGGGATGGAGATAATGGGCTTTGACAGCCGTGGCGAGGTTGTCGCATCAACTGTTCCAGGGAGGAAGCTGCCGTGGGAAGAAATTGGCAATCGTTCTGTAAGGGGTTAGTCCGCCAGCTCTAAAAATGCTCGTAACACTGAGTTCTTTTCATGTTAGGCCAAGGTCATAAGTTTTACCGATTTGGCTGGCCATGAGCGATACCTTCGTACGACTGTCTTTGGAATGCTCAGCAGCAGCCCTAATTATTGTCTTCTTATGGTTGCCGCCAACAATGGGTTGGTTGGCATGAGCAAGTATGGTGTCTATTACAATATATCCTGCCCAGGGCTGACATTTTTATATGTAGAGAGCACCTCGGGATATCTTTGGCCCTAAATGTGCCAGTACTGGTCGTGATAACCAAGATTGACATCTGCCCACCTCAAATCCTTAACCAAACCATACAGCAACTGATCCGAATATTGAAAAGCCCTGGAGCAAGGAAAATTCCAATCTTCATTAAGAATAGGGAGGAGTGCATAAACACAGCAGTAGGGTTTATTATTACCTCTGGTGCCATTGAGCAATGATGGGAAAGTTTACTGATATTTGGCTTGTAGAATCAATTCGTGAGTCAGCGAATCTGCCCTATCTTCCAGGTGTCGAATGTTACGGGTGAGAACCTGGACCTCGTGAGGACATTTTTAAATATGCTGCCCCACCATGGTCACTATGATGCCAAAGGACCCTTCGAGTTCCATGTCAACGACACATTCTCGGTGCCGTTTGTGGGTACTGTCGTCTCTGGAGTCGTTAAGAGTGGTGAGTCGCTCCCGATCGCTGAGCTGAAAACCCGTCCTAAAATTTCCCTACGTTAGGGGTAATCCACACAGGGGATTCTATCCTGATTGGACCGGACTCGCTAGGCCAGTTCGCAACAACTGCTATTCGATCCATAGAACGCAAACGAATAGGGGTTCCTCTATGCTCTGCAGGACAATCTGCTTCGTTTGCGCTGAAGCGGATACGACGGAAAGATGTGAGAAAAGGGATGGTTGTTTTGCCCAGGCTTGAACAGCCGCCCAAGGTATATCGTGAGTTTGTCGCCGAAGGTATGCTCCCTACCAACCGTTCGCTCGAGAGGCGCTACTGCGGCTGACATGAGAAACTTCTAGTCTTGATCCTGAGTCACGCTACGACCATTAAGACCAAGTACCAGGCAATGCTACATGTTGGTTCGATATCTCAAACTTGTGCCATCATCGACATCGACCGAGCATATGTGCGCACTGGCGATCGTGCCACTGTCGCGTTCCGTTTTGTACAGAGGCCAGAGTACCTTGTAGTCGGAGACCGGCTATTGTTCCGCGAGGGCCGTACGAAAGGGCTTGGGATCGTGAAGTCATTAGGATATGACCCGACCAAGTCGCTGAATCCCGATGCATCGAAAGTGGATGAAAATATACCAATAGTGGCAGCGTGAGTGGATCATGGCATATTGGCGTCCTCGGTCACTTGCATCACAGGCTGTATGTTCAATTGCTTCATTGGTCTACCGCTGGTGGTGTTTTGGCAAGAGGAGTTGAAGCATCGGATTGAGTGGATAGTGTATTAGTGCGTTAGTATGTTGATGAGTGTGTTTTGGAGCAGAATGCAGGAAGTATGTTATCCGGGCAGACATGTGCAGAGAGTTTTCCAAGTGGCCTTCATCGATCTATCTTGTCCGAGATCTACTGATGACACAGCCCAGCTCCCTTCTCGAATTCATCACCCAGAATTTTCTTTTACCATCACGACTGCTTAGCCTGTCCCGCTTGATACCTGGTGTATCTTAGCCAAAAAGGGGCTGATGGTTGTGACGGGGGATAAAGTAGCATGTCCCAAAAAGCGGCTGATGATAACTACTTGTGTACTCCGTATACCTTTCCTAATCGGGAACCCCTACAGCCCGATCAAACGATCATCATCACGTGCTCACGCGAAGCGCATCTCCAAGCAACGGATATCCAACATCAAATCAACTCCATTCCTCCAACAGACGAAGAATAAAAAAACCATGGCAGACACAACCCCACGAGTCACAGCACCTTATCTCGAATCTTTCACTTCGCAAACCGTGCGGCTCCTCGGCAAAGTCGTCCAATTGCGCGGCGAACAAGCAACCATCGACGCGGGGGGACATGTTATTGCCATTTTGAACCGCGTAAATGGAATCCTCCCAGGGAGCTGTTTGATATCAATTTACTGACGTGTTCCTCCTTTCTTTCCTTCTTTCTTTCCTTTCAGGATGCCCACTTGACTCTCAACAACGCTGTCGAGATCGTTGGGAAGGTAAATCAAGATTTGAGTGTTAAGGTTCTGATGGCAACGGATTTCGGAGACAATATCGGTACGATAAGACAGGCTCGCCGCCTGATTCAATGTGTCCTTTTTTTCTCTTTGGATACTTATCCGCCCCGCTAACATTGGCGGTATATCTAGATTTCAATGCGGTGGAGGCGGTTGTAGATGCCACCCACCGCTATAAGGAGATATTTTACGACAACGGGGAATGAAGAAATTTTTGATGAAAGAGAAACGAATCGAAACAACTTGCTTTGATTTTATACTACATTTTCTTGCTGGCTTGAATAACTACACGATCAAGTGACTGATATTCAGCGATGTCGGAATCGTCAAAGCCTATTCTACAGTGACCCTATTTTCTTGTCTTCCAGTTGTGGCAGGCCCTTGCTTCAAACTTCCTTTGCCTTGACCAACGTCCTGCATGAACGAGGAAAAATCAACCGTCAAAACCCTACTTTCCTGTGTGCCCTCGCTCGCGGCAATCTGCACGTCTTCCCTTTCTGCGTCGTCCCCGACAATATCGATTCCGTAAGCATTTACAAGATCACCTCCAGTGGGGCTGTCGGGATAAGTGTAGTCGCTCCACAGCCCCGAGCTGGGTTCCACAGGATCTTCATAGAGAGAAAAGAATGGAGGGGGGGAGGATGGCATGATAGGGTCTGTCGCAAGCATGTCCCCTTGGTCAAATTCTGGAAGCTGAAATGACCCTTGCCCACCACCTGGAGAAAGCATTTCGAGATTGTGTGCCTCGGACAAAAGCTGACTGAGGTGCTTTGTGAAAGGAGACTGCTCGGTTGAGGCAGATCCAGTGTTCAGAGGCAGACTGGTGTGATTCGGTGTCTGTGGCGGAAGTTGGGCATCTTTGCCTCCTGAGGACATGTTCAAGGATTTCCACGGACTTAGAGCGAGGTCTAAATTTTTCGGAGTATGGCGTGTTGGAGTTTTGAATGGCATAAGCGGGGAGGACGTCTCGTTCGTAGGAGTAGAAGGACGCCTGTCCAGCTCTGCCTCAAACAATCTTGTTATCTCGTCATCGTTGTCCCTTGGAGGGCAATTCTCTTTATCTTCGCTCTGATCCATCGTTTGCCCCTCATCGTACTTTGTGTCTTTAGAGTTGGTGCCGTCGTTATCTTGAGCTTCGGCTTGTGCTTCCCTCTGTAAAATCAATGGCGTACTGTCCTTTGGTGAAGAGAACAACAGCCGTCTAGTAGAACCCAAATTCTCCACGTCAATCGGACTGTTCCTAGTCCCTAAAAAGCGGGCTGGACTTGACTGAATAGCTCTCCGTAATGCTGCGGCGGCAACTGCATCAAAGGATTCCTGACTGTCAACGTTAGGACTGCTTTTGCCAATGCTTTGAGCACATATCCTCTTGGGTGGCGGGAGATCGTGATCAACAGCCTCGTCTTCGCCTCTTTGTTCATCTTCAACAGGACGTTTCTCCGGAGAACCACCCTCCCTCTGCAAATCGGCCTCTGAGTTAAGGTTGGCTTCAGAAGCTCCATCCGCAACAGGGTTCTTCTTACGCTTCCCTGCACTTTTCCTCTTGGGCGGGATTTTCGCAGCAGTGCCTTTCTCCCACTGACTCCGAGGTCGCATATTTTTAAACTTGTTCAACCAAAGACCACACGCTAAACGAGGTCAGATTAAAATCTTTGAGTAGGTAACGAAATAACTCACGATTGCAGAGAAGAATTTCCGCAAAGCCCACATCTATACCGTCAACCAAAGACTTCTTGACCAGCCTCGTAGAGATAGTGTTTCCAGATTCATCTTTTTGCAGCTCTTCAACTGCTACAATAGGTCCCCCTTCGTTCTCTTGTACTAGCCGCTGAGCGTCTACATATTCGAACATCTTAGTCCAGGCTTTACGCCAAGTTGGCGTCTCGATTTCCCCGCAATTCCCACAGTAAGGCGGAATCTCGCCTGTTTCGATTGCAACCAAGAGTTTTGTCTGAATAGCCTTCTTTCGCTTTGACCCTCCACGAGCTTTCGATGCCTCAGCCTTTGAAGGTTTTGATGCGGTCGAGTCCTCTGACATGGGGTGGTCCTGGCTCCCTTGGCCGTAAGGGCAAGTCTGCGAGTGATGGAGTTTGGATGAGGGCTCGATCGGTTCACTTGCTGACATTGGAGGTAAATTGAGAGAGCCAATGGGTGCAGGTCGGGACATCTGACGAGACGGAGGCAGCGGGTTGTTGACACTAGTAGGGGGTGGTTTGGGTTGAAGTTTTGGCAGAGACGGAGTGTCTGCTCGTGATTTGGGCGGAATGGTTTGTTGGAGAACAGGCACTTGCTGCATATCTTCGGGTGATTCGACTGGATCGCTCATGACTTGCGATAGTTCGCGAGTCTTAGTTTTTCTCTGAGTGCTAGAGGAGCGGGGAGGCATCCTGGTCGGTAGAAGTTCAGGGGGTCCAGGAGTACATTCCTCTATGAATAATTCATTCGCTAGGGGCTGAGCTTGTTTGCCGCGCCGATCAGCGATCTCGAGTTCTCTGTCATCAACAGGATACCTATTATCATCATCCTCTTCCCCAAATAAGTCGTCGATCGACTCTTTAGTTATACAAGAATCTTCTCGAGGCATCAAGGGCAGACCCGGGCTTGATGGAGTTGGCGATACCATGACAGGTGGCGAAGAGGCAATGTTGAGAGGGGTGTTTGAAGCGCTACCACTTCGATAGCCTTCAGGCGATATCATGGTCGTCTCTACAGATGCGCGGATACCAGATAGTTGAGGCGCGTACCCGGCGATTGCGCGGTTCGGCTGGTGTGACTCATGCCCAAGATTGCTTCTAGCTGTGGGCCGGGCTCTTTGCTGAATTCCATTGGTTGATGTGGGACGAGGTGTAGGAGCCCGAGGAGGCTCTTCTATGGAGCCAGGCCCGGTCGCCGAAGGGTTCATTGGTATTGGCCGAACAACACGTACCGATGCTGCTGTACTTGCCGCTACACGAAGTGATGCGGGCTGGGATGACAGGGAAGATTTGCTAGTCTTATTCGCTTTCGTCGTCCTTGCTCTCTTCTTTGGAGGCCCTTCCTCTTGCCCACGATTGCCCGCGGCTTCCTCTGAAGTCAATATTTCTTGACGAGTCGGAATTACCGCCTGCAAGTCAGTACTTGGTCTCCTTGACATCGCCGTGGACGCAGCACGACGTAGTTTTTCGTTGGTCATGGGTTGTAGTGTAGATTCGAAGCTCATGCTCTGTGTGGGGCTCATCCTCCGGCCTACTCCACTATTGGGCTCTGGCGTTGGTAGTTGATAATGTGTGGGTGTGTCCGAGGTATTCATGGTATCGCTAGGCAACAGTCCTTGACTGAGAAGTTGACTCACAAACTCCAGTCCAGCTCGCTCCCTCAGTCCAGGCCCTTCAGCCCGAGCCTGCGCTGCAACTCTTTCGGCCAGAAATCCCAGATCTGGATTGGCCTGTAGGTATGTTGTCCATGCACTTGAATCAAAATCCTTGGGGATCACTTTACTGAGCTCTCGGTACTTTTCCATGCTACTGATGTACTCGCTTTGTAAAAAAGTTGGTACAGGAACCAATCGAAGCTTGACTTCTAATGTCTCCGGAATGCCGTTCGAAAAGATGCCGAGGATGTTAGTGCATACTCTTCCTGTAATCAATGAGCGAGATTGATGCGCAGGAACTCCAGGATTAGAGGAAGCTGAAGCTAAGGCCCACGAGAGCATCCCTTGCCCAACAAGTGGTGTTTCGTATTCTGAGTAGTCGTATGCATAGACTGTGTAATCCTGACCCAATTGCGCAACAAGTTCTGGACTGCAGTATAAAACAATTGAGAGATTAGGATCATTCAATGACGAGTGACATCAAGTCATCAAGGTGGAGTACGTGAATAAAAAGACATACCTAGCAGCAACAATAGCCTGGATACAGGTCTTGAGCTCAACTATTCCAATCGGCGTCGACTCATCTAGATATATGACCTGAACGCCAATCGCGTGAGGCCATCTGGCCAGACAATTGGTTTTGTTTTGGTCATCAAAGGTATACAGAACTTTCACTGTGACGCGACATCGTCCTTGTCAGCCGATCAATCTCTCTACCAAATCCAGGCGCTCCTAAAGATCCAAGGAGTCCAGAGGAGGGACTTACATCTCATAAACCGTAAAGGTACTCCACATGGCATGCCACCTCCGCCTCCCCCTCCAACACCAGGGTTTGGTGTGGACGCAGATGGTGGCCCGGGAGAGACGTTCCTGGAAGATAAACTATGTGAAGACATGCGTAGTCTTCACGTACTGTTGCCCTATAATCCAGGATTGCGGTCGAAGGCAGTGTTAAAAATATTCGGAGGACGCGTCGAGCAATTCTAAGCTGGTAGGTCGGCAGAAGGACGGAGGTTGGAAAAATACAAGATGGTAATGCAAGACAAATTGGCCAGCTGCCTAAATCGGCGAGGAGGGCTTCTCAAGATAAAGGAGAGGCTGAAGAGGAATGTAGTGCGATGCGGCGTATGTACTCCGTAGTTGGGGATGTTTTAGAAGGTGTCTATGTACGAGGACAAAAGAAAGTGCAGGTACCAGCCAAATTCTAGAGCACAAGGTACAAAGCTATGCACCGCACAATAGCGAGTGAGACGCGAAGTGGATCGCGTTAGACAGGGGTGTCTAAACGGGTTAGCGCGGCGGATCCTCGTGCAACAATGTACACAGAGCCTCATCGACACAACTTCAACATTCTCCATTCCCCAGATCCGCCTTCGTCGATAATCTTCTGCAGAAATGGCAGACTCCAAGGTTGCGTATGCAGATTCGTTCTTTCGTGGTCGTGGCCGTTCGCTCTCTGCTCGTTCCTGCTGACGTCTCATCTCTCAGTGACCTCCTCAATAAGCCTCGCAATGAACTCACGTTCGTGTCATCCCCCTGGTGCCCCCCTTCATCCTCTCCACCCTACCGTCTAACTTCTGCGTCAGAGAATATGAGATTGCACAGCTTGAGGAGCATGAATTTACGTCAGGACCGCTGTCCATCCTGCAGACTGCAGTGCGCTCGCACACACAAGTGCTGATCTCCTGCCGGAACAACCGCAAGCTGCTCGCTCGCGTCAAGGCATTCGATCGCCACTGCAACATGGTGCTGGAGAACGTAAAGGAAATGTGGACAGAAACGCCAAGGAGCGCTCAAGGGAAGAAGGGCAGACCCGTGAATAAGGATCGGTTTATCAGCAAGATGTGAGTTCGTCCTGCTGTGCTCCGTGTAGTCCACGTCACTGACTCCTGGTTCTTCATTACAGGTTTTTGAGGGGGGACTCTGTCATTTTGGTGTTGCTCAGCTAAAGGCATCTGAATTTGAATCGTTGCACATCTGAAAGGGTGAACACTGCTATGTTTCGCTCCCCATCACGCTGGAGAATCAAAAGCGCCCTCGGAGAACCTACAACTCTCATCATTGCTATACCTTTGTGCCCTCTCACGACCCTTCGGCAAGACCCTCCAAGAATGCTGCTAGCCCCACTGCACCCGGATCTGGGACTTCCTGCCAATTCTCTCCCCCGACATATACTGTTCTCCCCAAACTCGCTTTCATACCCTTTGTGCTGTCCGCACCTTCTCGCGCAGCTTTTGCTGCCTGTTTTAAGTCTCTTTCCTTACCTAATGATCTTACAAAAGGGTACAAAGCATCAATGAGAGTGCGATCACCGGGATGAGCAGGTGTATAGTTTGCTAGGGCCTCTAGGGAGTTTTCGAGGGCTTGCGCCCAGATGGCTGGTGTGATCTGAGTTGGAGCTGTAGGCGAGAGTTTGCGGAGGGAGAGCGTGAGAGCATTAAGGAAAATGCTTTTGATGCGGGGGCGGATCAGCTATATGCCAATAACTGGGCTCCAAAAATAAGTAGGCTATACTTACGCGTATAACGCACCAGAAGTTCCATCCATACTCAATTCAACGCTACGAGTAATGCCTGATACGGTCGTGGCCGCATCGCCAGAGAGATCAATTTTGGAGAGTGAGGATTTGATAACTTTTGGTTGTTAGATCGTAGCTATCGCTACAGTCCGAAGGAGTGATGACACACACTCGGCACCTCGCCTGAGACCAATCCCACAGTCACCATCACCAACCAAGGTGTCATACTTCGTCACCTCAGGCTCAGCTGCAATCACTCTGTCGAGGCCGGATATCAAGGCCTTCTTTGTTTGTGCAACATCCACTGTGCCCAGTCATCAGCACGGATCATACTCAGTAAGGTTCGGTACGCACACTTTAGCCCACTAGGTTGGATTTCTACGTCACTCCCAACTTTACTCTCCCTTGTCAATACAGACCTCTCTGCCCAAGTCTCTGTCATCACTGCCGCGGACCACCCTGTAGCCTCAGCAGGTGAATCCAGAAGCTCTAGCAAACTGTTTCCTCGTCCTAGCCCCGTATCAACAACTTTCATCAGCGTAACGCTGAAACCCAATCCATTCAAACTTGTCATATAGGTACCAGCCAATATCCTCACCGGCTCAACGCCATAGTCGATTTTTAGTTGCGTCACAACTTCCGCAGTGATGCCTCCCAGTTCTAAAACACTCACGCCCCCGAGATTATTGATCAGTAGCACGACCTCATCCCCAGCATTGACATCTAGGAATGCACGATCATCGTCTCTCATGTCAAGGAGTTGCGCAAGCATTGTCTTTACCAGTTTTGGGAGATGTGCGCGGACTCGATGTGAGCCAGGTTCATTGTGGATACCCATTCCGATTTCGATTTCTTCATTCGCAAGGGCCCCATCTGAACCACTAGGGGCAGGGAGAGCTCGCCCAGGGACATGGACGTGTGAAAGAGACGCTCCGACAGACACAATATTCTTCGACACAAGCAGAGCCACCTTGCGTACCTCTTCTAAAGCCACTCTATGCCATCCTCGTTAGTAAATCAACTCTTCACTGTTCTATTAAGGTACTACAGTATTTCTCACTCACCCCTTCGCCGCCATCGCCCCAGCAATTTTATGCACCAACACTGTCCCTGCAATCCCTCTCCTCCCCACCTTCCCGCTTTTTTTCCTTCCTACCCCCACGTCATCACCGACCACGACCATTTCTACCTGTAACCCGCTGGCCTTCGCCTTCTCAACCGCCATCCCAAAATTCAGCACGTCACCAGTGTAGTTCATCACCACAACCAATACGCCCTTGCTCCCATCCACACGATCCAGCAATGCCGTGCGCACCTGCTCTGCGCTCGGACTTGCAAAAATTGTTCCCGCAACTGCTGCACTTAGAAGTCCGCGTCCCACAAAAGCCGCAAATGACGGCTCATGCCCACTACCGCCACCCGAGACGAGAGAGACTTGCGCATCCCCGGCATGCTTGGAAGGGCGACGGTATATGATCTTATTCGATTCATCGAGGGCGACAGATGGGTTGGTCAAGGTCACGGCATGCAATGCGGTATTGACGAGGTGCGTGGGGTCGTTGATGAAATGTTTGGCAGCCATAGTTTTCGTCCTCTCCTCCCGCTGTCTCGGTGGTAGGCAACTTGTAGCCCATTGTTGAACGTTCCGAGGGGTAGGATAGGCCACTAGTGTTGTCAATTCTCGGTACTGCGTACACCTCCAACCCTAGTAAATACATTAAACACTTCACAAACCAACCGTGATGGTTTTTTGTCTTAGCTGTGGATGGCAAAAAGGCGATAGACCTAGAGTAAATCGCAGGCAATGAAGTCTCGAAGCATCACTGACTGAGCACCATACTATTTATTGTGTTGCAGACGTCCTGCTCTTAAGATCCAGAGGTACAACTAACTTACAACCAGATAATACGCTTGAATAAGACATAACTACATCTATTGATATTCTGGCTAAGCTGCCGCTGAGGCTTAGTCAATGCTGCTTGATAATCAGATAGAATTCCTACACGACTCTTGCAGGCTCTCAGCCCAACGCCAACGTGCCATAGTATAGGGGTGATGAAACCCAGCAACCCAACAAGATTTTATTAACCAGTCGTTACCGATAAGCTCATGATGCTCACATCATAGTCGCTCTTTCTGTTCTCCTATTTCCCGAGATCGGCTGTTCATCCTCGTCTTTCTTTCTCGTCAGTACCGGGCCTCTCTTCTCTGCGTCTTGCATCAACAGCCTTTTCTCGGCCCACTCTGCCCTATTCTTCCATGTCTTCAAGTCCCTTTGTGCCTCCCTTAGCTTCTCACTGAGCGTACCAGAATCCTTGAACTTGCGCATGGCCTCCAATTCCCTCTGGGCTTGTATCGCCTCTTCCGTCCTCACATCTATCAACCTCTCTAAGCGCCGGATTTCAGCATAGAGGGTAGCATTCCCCTTCAGAGACCTCTTAGATGCCAGGCCTTGTTCACTTGAGGCCCTGGAGGTGCCGAGCTCACTAGAGTTCCGCCAGTTGATGCGACGGGCAACCTCAGGCTCCTCGGCAGGAGGCAGGAGTCGATCCAATCGATCCGCTGATGCCGTTCCGGGGCTGCATGTAGGGGCCAAGTTTCTAGGCCTTACGGGTGTAGTATTCACCGGTGGAGGGGACTTGGTCGCACGCTGAGATATGCTGGATCTCCTTGCTGGAACGCCTTCGTCTTTTAAAATGTTGAACAGATGAGGACTTATCGGCGGCTCTGCTGATCGAGAAGATGTCGCGTCAGTTGCCCCCACCTCCTCAATAGTATATGACGCCCTAGGGATCAGTAAAACAGGTCGCTCTCCTGAAGTGGCACTGACTGCAGAGTTTATGTCTACCGGAGTCTTAATATGTGACTGAAGACCATAGCTCGGTTTCTGCTTCTGCTTTTCCTGTACAAGCGTCACTGCGGTTTCTTCGCTCAAACCCACCTTACTCAAGCTAGAGAGCCAATCAGGTACCTGTAGTGCACCAGGGTCGGCTGGAGCTTCGAGATGAGTGACTAGTCGTGCAACTTCTAGGCTCTTCTGACTCTGCACCGCTTGCTCCTTAACAGTAATCCGCGTCTGAGAGCTTTTACCCCTCGCCAGAAGGCCATCTCTGCTACTTGCCTCTGTCAAGAGACTAGCCTTTTGACTGTCAATTCCTTCACCAAATCCGGTCTGATCAGTGGATACCTCTGAGGTAGCAACAACGATATGCTGATTGCAATCATCAATTGATTGCTGCCGATAGTCCTGAACGTCGACCCCGATAGCCTCTCCTGCATCCTCGATACCATTTCGGTCCAGTGTAATGCTAAATGTCTTGTCTGAATCCACCATCTCTCGCTGGATCTTCTCAGCGAAGCCAGTATCGTGCATGAAAATTGGGCGACTCTCAGTATTGTTGGTGGTGTTTTGATCAGCCTCGGTGACCCAGGGATGCTGTAAGTGTTGACTGGAAGATCTTACCAGATGCAGGCAATCGAAATCCTCAGTCGAGCCCAAGTTGACCGATATGGCAGGCCCTGAGGGATTTTCGTCACCAAAATCTAGCGTCTTTCTAACTTGGGTCGATAATCGCAGCAAAGGATTTAACCGCGCATCGCCCTGTGAGGGGTCTTGGAGATTAATAGTTGTATTATCATTGATTGAGTGTGTTTGAGAACTCCTATTTCTTGATCTCTTCTCCGCGACTGCTGCAATGCTTCGAAGATTACTCGACACCCGTTCATGAAGCGGATGCCCAGAGACCTTTGCAGCAGCAACCGCACCGTTGCCCTTCCCAAGAACACCTTCTGTGGGTGCCTCGGTGAGCTGCACATTATCCACAGCTCCTATGTTGCGAAGCTGTCTCACCACCTCCTTCCAGCTTCTAATGAGCATTTCAGCTACCTCTGCAGCCGCCCTTGCCGTCTCAACTTGCGCATTCACGCTGTTGTGCAGTGCCATGGCAACAATTTTCTTCCTCCGTCCCCCTCGCCGCGTAGTAGGACTTTCGGGGATAACTAGCAAGCCGCCTCTGTCGTCCTCCCACTGCATCTCAGCCAACTCCATCTTGCTCCCGAGAAGAAGTGGGCCAAAAATGACCCCCAGAGCTTCACAGTCCATCATATCCTTTACTGCGGGGATCTGACCTTCCTTATCCATAATACCACTACTCTCTGCTTCACACCCAATCAGATTAAGTAGTCCAAAGACAGCACATATTAATGCCACGGAATGCTCGGATCCAAAGCTCGCTACAGCTAGGGCAATCAATCTTGCTTTGACCTTTCGTTGGTGAGACTCTGGAAGATCCGGACTTGGGAAAAGCCCAGTGTGAATATCTCTAAACGCCTTAAACAGGGAAATGGAGCCCAGAATTCCTCCAGGAAGTCCGTTAAGAAGCTTTTTGAAGACGGAAGCGACGTCATGGACGTTACTTGATATATGATGGGGAATTTGGCCAGAGCTAATTGTCTGCTGAACTAACCCAGTTGATTTTTCAGCATCCTGGAATTGACGGGAGTAGTGGTCATATAAGGCGTTAATAGTGGCTGATGCACCTGGTACTCTAAATATTCCTGGAGTTTTCGTACCTGGGAATTATTTAGTATCGGCAAAGGACGTAGAGGCCTTTACAATCTTACCTTGCTGCAGAATATGCATTCCTGTTGCAGAGAAACATGAAGGGATTGCCAAAGGCCCTGGAGCTGATCCTACAGGTAGCAGAAACAAGCTCTCTCCGCCAAGACGTGCAATATCCTCTAGTGTCCTATCTTTCAGTATATCCTTTCGGCCTCTACCGAGCAACGCAATATCACTGACACTTGAGCTGTGAGTCAACAGATGGCTCGAGGAATGCTGCACAGTTTGCGCAGGTGATGCCTTTCGCAAGAGCTTCCTAAACAACCAGCTGACTGGTGGTTGGATTGACGGGAGGGTGGCACCAGGCGTAACCTCAAATGGTTTATCATGACAGAGCCGTGGCAATCCATGTTTCTTCCCCAAGCGATTGTATTCAGCGAGAAATTCGAGCGCATCTCGCATAGAAGATCGAGAGGAGTTTGTGAAGACTCGATTGCTAACAGTACTCCAAGTCCTGCTGGTAATCCTTGAATGTCCCTGCGGTTCTCCAGTATCCACTGACGCAGCGCTTGAGCGATAGGCTTGACGCTTGCCCAAAAAAGGCAGGTCACCCTGCTGGCTCCTCACGGATGTATTTGCTTTCGATAAAGCGGAGATAGCGCTTTCGCTCAGCAGCCCCTGGGTGATCCTCAAATCGACCGGCTCAGGCGTTACTGACGGGAAATCATCATCAGTATCAATTTTTCGAAGAGTTGACGAGAAGCTTAGGGAAGCCCGCAAACGTGATCTACGATAGCGGGGTCCATCGTGCTGTTGGTGGGAGTCTCGACCAATTGATGACGAATTCTTGGAGTCACTCGTCGTTCTTGAGGCCATCTATACCGTGGTGGTTGTTGATTGTACGAAAAGCCTGAAAGCTCCGCGCTATGCTGTATTGTCGCTTCTGCTGTGAAAGCAGGCCCACTAAGAGTTCCTTCCGCATCTGTAGGCTTGTGGCTCCAAACTCTACCTGCACAGAAGCACCTTTTTGAGCGACAACATAGTCCAACCATTTTCAGATCATGAAAAATTGTGAAGTTGCACCTCCAAATGCAACAAGAGCCCAATGTTACTTTTAAGTTGTAACAAAAAAAGCCAACATCTCGATCCTAGGAGTGTAGACAAGCATCGCATCCCCTAGTGGGTACAAGTCAGCAAGATAAATATATCTGGGGCGTTTAATATGGAAGTATGGAGTGTTTTTGAAAGCGCTGGATGGCGCATCACGCCTTTCAATAAAGCAGCATCTTAATGTGAGGGTAGGAGATGCGATGGCGCTATCACGGCGCATGTTGCATTAACAATAGAGCCTCGGATCTAGCTCGATCCACCGGAGCCAGATCCCCGCTATATCCAGCCTGATTTCCTAGAAAGGCGAATGTGGAAGGTCTTTATGACGAGATTACAAAAAAAGGAGCAAAGACACCCGCTTTTCAAAAGGTAAAAAAAACAGTGCAGATAGGGGCAAACGTGGGAGAAAACGCTCATCCCAGCTGGCGAAGGATAGCCCGAACCATAGTCTATGTGAATCAACATAGGAAAGAAATAAAATTAGGGCATCTGACATGACTAGGGGGAAAAGGCCATTAATGCATTCTAAATCCGTACTGATGGGCCATCCTACTTTCCTTGCAATGCTGAAGGGGCTAGTAACACATGGATGTGATTGAAACCCTCAGCCCTCTTCAGCTTCGCCTTCGAGGAGCACGTATTCCAGAATATCACTAAGAGTAACCATGCCTTTAAGACGCCCTGACTCGTCCAATACCACAAGCCTATGGACCCTTGACTTTCGGATAGTATCAAAAATCGTGTCTAAGCGATCGTGGATGGAGCATGTATAGATACCAGCGAAATCCTGCGAGCAAGGGTGAGTGGAAATCCGGAGTTTGATGGAAGGAGAAAACAACAAACCTCAGAGCGCTTCAGAAGAGCTTCGCCCACACTAAGCGTCAGGTCATCGTACACGCCGCCTTTGATTACAGTAATAACATCAACAGCTTCGAAAACGTTGAGTACAACTCCTGTGGTTTGTCAGATATCGTTCTCTTCGCATGGCCCATCTCGTGTACGCACCGTTGCTGTCCAGTATTGGCACACTCGCGATGTTTTTCTTCACCAGTTGGTGGATGACATCGATTACCGGAGTGTCCATGGTGGCGGTTGAAAGGTCGGTATACGTTCCGATGTTCAGGTCACTCAACGGCTTCCTCAACATCTGTGTCTCTGTCACGTTGACCGCAACAAATTTCAGGATCCGGTATTGAGTCAACACGCTTACAACCATCTCTCGATGTGTTTCATCATCCACATCTACGATAGGGATACGGCGTGCTCGAGATTCTAGCATTCGACGACAAGCCTCGTACAGCGGCCTCAGGGGGTGTATTGATACGGTCTCAATGGGCAAAACCCCGATCGCTTTCTCCACTTCTGCACAATTTTAGTCTCTGCGGCTATCAGTTAGGCCAACAGCGGACGAACCTCTTAGGCTATTTAGTCGAAACTGGTCAATCTCCTTCAAAGCATCCGGGAATTGCCAGTAATACTGGATGACATTTATGTAATCCGAAGTGGTCAACAATCCAGCGAAAGTGGAGGTCTTGGAGTCCCACAAAGGTGCTGAGACAATTCCTGCAACCAGGGAACGTTAGCATGAGCGTCTACAGGGAGTAGGACAGCTCAGCCTAGTTTAATGCTGTGAAACGCAACACCGACCATTTTGAATGAGTATGTTTAGGCTCTTCTTCACCAATAGAGCCGTATCTAGTACGATAAGACGAAAGCTGAGCGGGAGAACGTCGTAGGATGTGCGGACTTTCAGGAAGGCTCTAATTGCACGCTATCCAAAGGCACTCGTCAGTCAGTCTTCTGTCTTGAAGGAATACCCCATCCTCTCAATCTAGGTCCAATCTCGCCCCAGGAAGTCCTCACCAAAGCCTCAGCCTGTTCCCTGTCAACAACACTGAGAGGTTGTGAATGCCTCCGGGTAGATGTGATCGGCCCTGAAAGAGCGCTTGGCCGTAGATACGAGGAGGGTGCGACGAAACCGCTGTGGCCAAGGGCCGCAGCGGCTGAGGCGACAGTGGAAGCAGCAGCAGTGTTGGAGGGAACAGCAGCAGTTGTGACAGCCGGCCCAGTCGACTCTCCAGTCTCTACTTCAGACATTGAAAATTACTTCTTTGCGTGGAGGAAGCAGCATTGAGAACCGCGTGGTTTTGCGTGCTAGTGTGCTCTTGGTGAAGAACAAGGTGAAGTTAATGGGTCTTAGATTTAGTTTGACTGCCGAGCAGAATTGTTGTCACCTCAACGCTTTGCACGCTTGTGCACGACCTACTTGAGTAGTGATCCTAGGTAACTAGTGGCTTCCGTGAACAGTGACGGTTGAATAGGTAGAATAGGCCAGTGAGGTTGGGCGCTGTGAGGGAGAGGGGTGAGAAGGTGAGGAGGGTCAAGTTGCGATAGCGGGTCTTCTCACGTGCAATTTTAGGCTTATCGCACGAACGCACGGCCTTCATTGAACGTTTTGGGGGATAAGACAACGCGGCGTCACGCGGGGTATTTTTTAGCGGAGGAGGAAGCCAGCGTCCGTGCCACTCTCTAATATGGTCATCACCAGTCGAAATAGACATCATCGTTTGATTTCACCGATTCATTGCTATCGTGCTTTTGGGAAGAGCAATCCACAGGAAACAGCTGCATACATAGTCACTGATCTCATGCCAAGCACCGTCGTCATCATCACATGTCTGTTGTCCCCTTTTCAGTTAACACACGAGATACCAATCAAGGCAAAGACTACCTAGTATCTTGGAGGCGGTGGTGGTCCACCGTAGCCCTGTGGAGGATACCCTGGCTGTGACTGCCCATAATGCTGTGGGGGAGAACCTCCGTAGCCCTGTTGCCCTCCATATTGTCCTGGGGGAGGTGGCCTCCCATACTGACCCCCTGCTGGAGGACCCCCGTACGGGCTTCCTGTAGGAGGGGGACCTCCATAGCCTGGCTGTCCACCATACTGCCCGGGTGGCGCTCCATAACCTGGCTGAGCACCATATTGCCCAGGCAGCTGACCCCCATACTGGCCACTCTGCTGACGGGGCCCACCCTGTTCATCCTTCGTGTCATAAGACGAATCGATAGCGCCGAGGAGAAGTTTGGCCAACTGCTTAACTGTTAGCCTCAGTCACAATGACTATAGCTAGGCTGGTATTAATCATATACCCAAAGCTCAGGTGTAAGGTCCACAGGTGGCCGAGCACGGGACATCTCATCTTGTTCAACCTCGTAGTCTAGACGTATTAGCCTACCAAACGTCCTAAAGTTTGAAGACAATTCTCCTATACTCACTAGATGTTGAGTCGACTAGATGGCCGACTTCTGCATTACTATCTAGTCTACCTAAAAATTCTCTAGCCCTCAGATCGTTCCCAACCTGTGCAAACTGGTAGGATATCGCATTAGGGCCGTAGTTAGAGCCTGTTAGAGGGCTTCTTAGACGCGCAAGTTCATTTGATGCGTATTTAATGGACTCGAAGACAGTGTTTGGGTCTTCCCCTGCAGGATGACCGTCTGTAATCGCGATAACCAAGACGGGTTTCTTCAATTGGCCGGCCCTTGCTGGCCCAATGACGAGAGGATCCAGAATTTTTTTCCTCAATTCAGTACCCATAGGCGTAAGGCCTTTGAAACCAACCCTAGCGATAAGCTCTTCAACCTGCGGTTCTGTTCGGATGTTGTTCCCCTCGATTGCATTATTCATGAAACGAACCTGGATACCATCCGTATCGAAAAGAGCGGCGGCGTAGGCCACTCTGGCTAAAATGAGCTTCAGGTCTTTGATGCGCTCTCCGTTTTCTTCGAATTGCATGGAACCGCTATCATCTATAATTCGTCAAACTTCAATCAACTCTTATCTTGACAGATCTATCTTACCAATGTAAAGAATGATATCAAACAAAGCCAGTTTGACTATGTCTTGACCGACCTCTTTGGGAACACGCCAGGCAGCGCAAATCTGATCGACCTGAGATGTGACAGAGGAGGCAATTTGATCGAGCACGGGACTACCTGGAGGGTAAAATGACTGAAGGTTCTTTTCCTGGACAACAGATTGCAGCACTTGACGATAAGCGGCCGTCAGCTGAGGCCCCCTCGACTGTGACGGGGCAGTGCCGTATTGACCTCCTGGAGGAAGATAGCCGCCTTGTTGAGGAGGGTATTGGCCGGGCAGGCCGGGCTTAAAAACACGGATGGAGTTAGTAAATTCTTTCAAAACGCCTGCAACTATGGTAAACTTGAGCTCAAGGAAACGGACATATCCATAGCCGGACTGCTGGGCTTGGGGTATTTGATATCCTTGCTGGCTACTTGTTTGTTGCGGTCTGCTATATCGTTGTTGCTGTGGCGGTGGAGGCGAATATGATGGGGGGGTTGGATAGCCTTGTATTGGAGCAGAAGGTTGGTACCCAGGCCCTGGTACGCCATAGGCAGAGGGAGCCGGGAATGGCGGCTCGTTTTGATATGGTGTTTCGGCATATTGCTGAATCCACCAACCGGTCACTATCGACAAGTACGCGGTTTGTAACACACATCCCCCTTAAGGTAGGATTCCTTAAGGGAAAATATGCAAATCGAGAGTAACTCGAATGCAAATGGAATGAAAAAATTTAAAATAAAAATAGATAGCAATAGGAATGTGGGAGCTGCTTACAGGCTTCGCTTGATACTGTTGTTGTTGGCCAGGCTAGAGGAACTGAGGTTAGAGAATAGTCCCGGTAAGGGATTTCCTTTCACTAGACTCACGTAGGCTCCAGCCTTCTGCTGTCCTGGGGGGGTTTGAGGATGATATCCGGGCTGTGGAGGAGCACCATAGCCACCTCCAGTGGATGGATAGCCGCCTTGAGCCTGGCTCGCGGCAAGTTTTGAGGCTAGCTATAAATTCCACGTAAGCTAGATGAAGTTTTGATGGAGCTCTGTGAGACATGGCGGGGCATCGAAGGGAGGCATGGCGGGGTAATGTGCCAGAATTCGAACTGAATGAGAAGCTACTCACACCCATTCTGATCAAATTGATGTAGTGAAATCGGAAAATCTCGAGGCGAGCTGGTTTCAAAAGAAGAGGATATTGTGGATAGGGTCACGAAGGATTGAGAGGTTGTCGAGCTGAAAGCAGGTTACGGACAAGTCCGGAAGATATATTTCTAGGTGGAGGGGGATCCTTGTGATCCTTGCTCATTGGCACGGGGTTGATCTACGCAGCAATGCGGAGTAAAGAAAGTGAATTGGATAAGGGCTGGCCACATTCAAGGAGTTCAACTTTGAGGACTGAGGACAATACTTTACTTTTCAGGCTGTTGGTATCTGGTTATTCGCGCATCGAGCAACCAGAACAATCACCAGTTGCCCTATAGGGGAAGCTAAGTTGAATCGCTGATGTCATAGATCTATTGCGTAGGCCAAGCCTCTGGTAACTCGACTCGATACTGGGTGCGCCACCGTAGGAGATAGATACATGAAGTAAAAACGTAGACGGGAAGAAGTGGAACCGCAAGGATTGATTGAACTGGTCGTGACAAGCAACACATATTGGCTGCTTGAGGCGACTCACTCACTTTGCCCATGGTCCATCTGTGTGTTTCCATGAGAAGAAGAGGACTTTGAATGGACACGATAAAAGTGTTGTCGCGAGTTCTATTGACATGCTGGTCGACCTAGGAGGATGCTCGATGCACGTGTGTTCTACCGTGAGTTTGTTGTATGGCTTCTGGGTAGCTGGGCCACCTGGACGACGTTCGATAGGTTTTGCAGAGTGCAGAGTACGAAGCACAAGAACTTGTACTCGTTAGGATAGCGGAGCGCGGCAGTTGGCTAGCGGCTAGATAGCGGTGGGTATGTGGTCTCGGTCGAACCTTACCAAATCTGATCTAACTCGCTTGTTTCAGGTCCCCAAGACTTTGCAGCTTCCAACAAGCAATCAAAGAACGACCCCGAATCTCTGTCCGACATCCTTCGACGGCCTTCGCAGCCGATTGTCTAGGCAGGACAACTAAACGTCCGTCACCCCATACATACTATCAAGACTCGCTACATCAATATCGCCCTCTCCGCGGCGAGTCGCCATCGGCATATATCGGCGTACGTTGTAATTGGCAGTCCCTTAGGACTTGTGCCTCAAGATGGGTAACTGCAACTCTTCTTGTTATAAAGGTATGCTATAGACTGGCTATGAGGTATTGAGACTTTTGTTGACCGTTTACGGGGCTATTCTAGGTCGGTCTAGAGATGGACTGTATGAGCCAGTGCTGGCGGACAGTGAGCGAGAAGCAGTAGCAGACCTACTCCAGTATCTCGAAAATGTATGCACCCACAAGTTTGAACCCTTGCCACCTATATCTAGTTCAAAATGCTGACCCAACGGTGAAGCGGGCTGAAATAGACTTTTTCTCCGGCAATCCTCTGCAAGCTCTCAGCACTCTTGTCTATTCAGATAACGTTGATCTGCAACGGAGTGCGAGCTTGACATTTGCAGAGATTACTGAACGAGGTAGTCTTCTAGGGATCTCACCCCTAGTATCTAAGCCTCTCTCTGACATTTTCCACTTGACAGACGTTAGAGAGGTAGACCGAGAAACTTTAGAGCCTATTCTGTTCCTTCTGCAAAGTCCCGACATCGAGGTACAACGGGCAGCCAGTGCCGCTCTTGGTAATCTTGCAGTTAACAGTAAGTCAATGTTTAACTAAAGCCAGCGCGTCAATTAACTCTTTGCAGCCGAAAATAAAGTCTCTATCGTCCTTCTCGGAGGCCTTGCTCCTCTCATACGCCAGATGATGTCTCCTAATGTGGAGGTTCAGTGCAATGCCGTCGGATGCATTACGAATCTAGCTACGCATGAAGAAAACAAAGCGAAAATTGCAAGGTCAGGTGCGCTAGGACCGCTAACTAGGCTTGCAAAATCGAAGGACATGAGGGTCCAAAGGAACGCTACAGGTGCACTCTTGAACATGACGCATTCAGGTGAGTTTGTTAGACGCACCCTATAGATCACGTAACGCTAAATGCTGATGGCTTCTGAAGACGACAATAGACAACAGTTAGTCAATGCTGGTGCGATCCCTGTGCTTGTACAACTCCTGTCTTCGCACGATGTCGATGTCCAATACTACTGTACCACGGCCCTCAGCAACATCGCTGTGGACGCAGCCAATCGAAAGAAGCTGGCTCAGACAGAGGGTCGTCTTGTCCAGTCCCTTGTTCATCTCATGGACTCCTCATCACCGAAGGTTCAGTGTCAAGCTGCCCTGGCGCTTCGAAATCTTGCATCAGACGAGAAGTATCAGCTTGAAATAGTTCGTGCCCGAGGCCTAGCTCCCCTTCTTCGTCTGCTCCAGTCATCCTACCTGCCTCTCATTCTCTCCGCGGTTGCCTGCATCAGAAACATCTCGATTCATCCCTTGAACGAGTCGCCTATCATCGACGCGGGATTCTTGAAGCCGCTAGTTGAATTACTTGGTTCTACTGAGAACGAGGAGATTCAGTGCCACGCCATTTCCACGCTCAGAAATCTAGCTGCAAGCTCCGACAGAAACAAACAGTTGGTCCTCGAGGCAGGCGCGGTGCAGAAATGCAAACAGCTAGTGCTAGATGTTCCACTTAGCGTCCAGTCAGAAATGACAGCAGCCATAGCCGTCCTGGCTCTCAGTGATGAGTTGAAGGCTCATTTACTTAACCTTGGTGTGTTCGACGTTCTTATTCCATTGACGGATTCCGAGAGTATTGAGGTGCAAGGAAATAGCGCTGCGGCCTTAGGCAATCTATCTTCAAAAGGTATGATGGCAATGCAGATTACTTTATTGGCATATTCTAACCCAGTACAAGTCGGCGATTATTCCATATTCATAAAAGATTGGAACGAACCGAATGGAGGAATCTATGGCTACCTCCGACGCTTCCTCCGAAGTGGAGATCCGACATTCCAACATATTGCCATCTGGACGCTTCTCCAGCTCCTTGAATCCGAAGACGAAAAACTTATCAGTCTCATAGGCAAGTCGCAGGAGATAGTTGATATGATCCGCAACATAGCAGATAAATCTGTAGAATCAGATGATGAAGATGGCGACGACGGCGAAGGCGAGGTTGTTGCGCTTGCGAAGCGATCTCTGGAGTTAATCGTCGGACCTAAGTTTGAAGGTTGACAGTCTTTCTGTCTCCCGATTCCAGCACTTCCAGACAGGTATTTCATCTGTGACGGGTGACTCTACTCTGCACCTGGCTCCCTTCATATTTTCCATCTGTTTTGGTTCTGAGTTATTGAAAGAGCCCTTCGGCTTTTTTTTTGCCTGGGGGAGTTTGGGATTTCTGCGTGTATTTTCCTAGCTTGCATCACTGAGCATTGGGGGGCGAAGTGGATATTTCGACTGCAAAGCTCCCAGCAGGCCGCTGTAATGGGGCATTTGCTGTTGATTAATACCCTTTGGTTGACTATACTCTCCCTCTTTCCTACCCTTCTAGGTCATTGTCTTCAGACCCAATTTATTCTTGCTCTGCTCTTATCATCACTTTCCGCACGGCAAATGGAAATCCTTTCCCCGTGCCTTCTGACGATATGTATTTTAGAGCCGCTGAAAGTTGTAATCACGAATGCTATGGACGTTAAGGCATGAAATTTAAGGTAGTTGTTGCTTCAGCTCCATCCGCATCGGGGTATTCGTTACAGCAGCAATACGAAGCTCTCAATTTGATTGATGCACTCGTGCTATTCCTCTTCTCACCTATATGGCGTCAGTTGGAATTGCTGGTGTACATTAAGTGCTACTCCAGCTAAGTCGCAGCGATTTCGCTGGAACGATTTTCGCTCGGCTACGTAACTAACTATTGAACCCACCAACAGCAACTCCGATAATTTTGCGGTTTGAACGAATCAACCTGCCAGCTACAGGGCTGCTACCTACCATGGCGTTTCCATCAATCGCCATTCCGGGCCAGCCTCTCGGTCCGGCATCTCAATACCTCTCAGGTCCAGGAACACATATTCAAAACTCACAGCTCTGCGCATCAATACTGGGACCCGTAGTAGAGTGCGCTCCGCAGGCTGCGCGTAGTAAATCAGGAGCCAGTTCTAGAAAGACTGGAGATGCTCCCCTTCCCATGCTCTCCGTTCAGCGTTCCGTCCAGCCAGTGTCGAATGATATTGCTCTTACGAATGTGTTGCCAGAGGTCGACGCAGTTGTTTTGGCGAGAGTAATGCGAATCAACCCCAGACAGGCGACTGTTGCTATACTGGTCGTGGGGGAGACCGTCTGCAGTGACGAATTTCAGGGGCTGATTCGGTGAGCAATGGCTTGTGCACGAATACATATACACAGCGTGCATACAACACGCATTTATGTATATGCGGGCCTATGTCAAGGACAAGGAATTGTTTTGGAGCTGACAGATTCTCATCTCCAGGGTACAAGATGTTAGGGCTACGGAAAAGGACAAGGTGAAGATCTTTTCAAGCTTTAGACCCGGTGATATCGTGCGAGCGCAAGTGGTATGTCCCATGATATCCTTGCCTGTCCTGGCTTCCCCTAGGAACACTGGAAACAATTTATTTATTCCTGCTCCCGCAGATATCGTTGGGAGATCAATCGAATTACTATCTTTCGACCGCAGGTAATCACCTTGGTGTAGTGATGGCAACATCTGATGGAGGCAACACCATGTATCCAATCAGTTGGAAAGAGTTCAAGGACCCCGTAACTGGTCTTACTGAGAGCAGGAAGGTTGCGAAGCCATTCTAGAACGCAAAGAGCTCCTTGGAAATTATATCTGCTCAATCAACTGGGTTACGCTACGACATGCCGAGACTAACGGGAATATAACAAAAGTTGCTCAAAGAAGCCCGTCTCTCAATGCAGCGCCAGGGTGTAAGTGGTGGTTGGGTGGCTTGTGAGGTGCATAGATGCGTTGCTGCAAGATTTGAAAATTGAACAAATGAAGCCGACTTTTTCACGTATTTGAGGGTCACCCATTCTCCAAAGAGTCATTCTGGGATGCACGTAGCCTTTCCCTTAGGCCCATTAGCAACTGGGACGTTGAAGTCTCAATGCGGCCTTTCAGAGGCGGTTCTGAGACAACTCGTCGCCCTTTTGGCAACACCATTCCAACCCAGCTGCAAATTCACCTGCAGATGAACACCACAGCGTCTTTCCGGTAGTTTTCTATCATACACGTTTTTCAATGTCTATAACGATGGTTCAGCACTGTCCACTCTTTTGTCTATCCCCACCCACATCCAATTCCTAGGAGTAACTCTAATTCTAGCCCCTAAGATCTCTTAGGCGCTTTCCCACGTATGGCTTTCCGCCTCTGCGACATCATATGAGTGTACAATATATACGAGCCTGCAAAAACAGGTCAATCAGCCATCGCGATCACTTCAACCCGCGAAGGGATGGACAAACCAGGAACGTAAATCAACATGACAGCCTTGAGGTAGTACTCGTAATACGGATTCCACCTCCTGGCTGGCTCAAGCGCCTTGTATATCAGCCATACTTCACTACAGATACCCATCGGGTATAGGATATAAAAGGTGTTGTATCTGCCTCGAACACAACCGTCAGTATATAGACCAGTGGAAGATGGAACGAAACCTACCTCAACCATGACAGAGTATCCGGCACCCATCCCTGGAGCAACATTACAAAATATGAATACCGGATCACCTCTGTCGTACTCCAGGCAACCAGCATCAACGGGTACGCCGGCGAAGTGCTCGTATCGCGCGGAAACAGATACGTAACTCCC
Organism: Sabuloglossum arenarium; assembly: GCA_022345705.2. Classification (NCBI taxonomy): domain Eukaryota; kingdom Fungi; phylum Ascomycota; class Geoglossomycetes; order Geoglossales; family Geoglossaceae; genus Sabuloglossum; species Sabuloglossum arenarium. The sequence continues at coordinate 27,356 of JAJDMY020000660.1, read as the reverse complement.
CACACGAGCAGAAATCTCGATGCTACCTGCATGACGGTCGTCTGGATGGGCGAGCGCACAAGGCCTTATAAAACTCCATCCTATCAGCGTCCCAAATCTCAAGAAACCTTCAGAAACAAGAAAGAGAAAGAGATCTCACCAAAAGCTGCATGCACCACCTCCAGCACCGCAAGCGTCTGCGTCCATTTCACAAATTCCCCGACGCCGCCATAGACGGTCTTGAACCCAACAAGCGGTATCAGAAGGACCACTCGACCAAGGACAGTGAGCCAGAGCAGAGCGCTGACGAAGTTATACAGGATTAGGTACCGCGTCTTCAGCGGTTTTCGATCGCGGGTATCCATTTCGGAGGAATTTTGAGGTTCCCAGAGACTGGTGTCCGTACATGGGGTTCGATGGCTTGGCAGGTTGCTCCTTCGATTGTAAGCATCACGACCTAGGACAGTTAGGATAGGCTACACCTTATGCAAGTCTAAGGACCTTTATAAGATTCAGATCATTCAGCACACGGCTTTACAAGATTTCTTGATTTATTTCACTAAGCTGCCCATTTTTCAAGCCCTCTTCCTCCAAGAGAGGCTGTAAGTCGAAACAATGCTCATCCGTTCCATGAGAGATACAAATGCAAGCGCCTAACTTTCCGATCATTATCTCCCCTCTGTCCATAAAAGATCGCGTGTGAATGATCAATTGTATTAATTAGACGCCCCGGAAGCGCCAAAAACACGATAAACGATGGGTACATCTGAAGCTATCCTTTAGGCAATGCAAACCATTATGTATCTTCTCGTCTCAAAAGTTCCCACTGCATAACGCAATCTCTCTACACAGCGCCATAGTCTCTGCCACCTTCACAAGACGAGCCTATAGGTATAGCTGAAACATCGCCGTTGGGGCGCTGACTTTCTGGCTGCATCCATCTACTCGACAAACGGCGAACGGTGGGTTTTTCGACTTTGGGGCTTTTTTCTTCGTAGTCAACTTTCGATTCTTGGTGCATTCCCCGCAGTAAACCTGTGTAGTAAGTCATTAAGATGGCAAATCGACGATATTGGGTAGAAAGACAAAACGTACATGACCGCACTTAGCAACCCATACAGAGCGTTTCACCTCATCATCTCCAACAGTCAACTCGTCGTCGCAATTCGGACAGACAATGACATCTCCCTCATTTGGTGTCCTTGTGAATCCTTCTTGTGCTCTCTCAGGAGCACAATATTTTCGTTTCTCATACATGGCTAGAGCATCGTCTGGCGAACCTTCTGGCATTAGATCAATTCCAACACCGCTATAGTCAAGTATCGGCACATGAAAGTTCGCGGCTACCGGGACATGTCCGTCACCACCATGCTGCTGACGAGGCCGCCGTTGCTCCTCTTCAAACTCGCTAATGCGTCGTGATATCAAACTTAATCTCTCCTGAAAATTCTGGTTGGCCTGTTGTTGAATTGTGGCAGCGATTGGACCGCGATTGTTTACTCCCGCAGCTCCATGGCTGACCCCTCTAGGAGCGCTGCTATACATTTGGTGGGGTTCCACAGGTTGCGCTAGAGTTCCTAGACCCGTTGGCCGACGGAGGTCAACACGTGTAGGAACGCGGGGTCGAGAAAAGGTCAACTCTAGGTCAGGACTAGGCTGCCGTAAAGTGGTAGAATGACGCTCTGGTATGTCTGGGAGGGCGTCAACATCAATAATGTCTCGTGGAAACCACGGCGGCCGTTGGATTCTAGTCGACGACGAGTGCCCACGAGAGGTGGCATTAGAAGGTGGAGGAGAATCATCGCCGGTCAAATCAATAATAGTTTGAGGAACAAATCTTCCAGATCCAGCAAACTCAGAGGGTCGAGGCGCTGGAAGCGTTCTTGATTCCATAGTGTCACCTGGCAGTAACAGGCGCTGAAATCCAAGAAGGCGGCTTTGTGTGCGGTCAGATGAAGAAGAGATGTTGGCAGAGGTGGAGGAAAATTCGCGGTTATTGAAGGGCCAAAAGGATTGACCACTACGGTGACCGTTGGCCATCTGATGATGGGTTCTCTGCGAGAAAACGTGAGTTAGGTGAATGCTCCAATGTACAAAGTGCATCGCCACCAGCCGCCTAAAATCGGTGCACGAAGAGTGTCACTCACCTTGTTGCTCAAGCGTGCAGAAGCCAGCAAGAAGTCACCACCGTCCATGCTCCTCTGCTACCAGTTTATGCCAGACAGAAGCCAGAAGAGTCGAATGTGACAACAGAAATGCAGAATATGAGAGTATAGCCAAGAAGGCTTCGCGTCCAGGATGTGGGTAGAGAGAATAGTTTGGTGCTGTGCGGAGTGAAGATGAAGATGGCAGTGAAGGAAGGTCGAGGTCAAGCGGAGGTCTCGACTATCGGGCTAAATTTCATCTTAAAGCAGCTACATCTCCCCTGCAAAGCACGTGATAGAACAACAAGGTCGGTCGTTGGATGCACATGCACATTAACACGGTAGAGGACAGAACGCAAATAGAATAAATGCAATTGGAGATGGGTATGTATTCCTGGCATGTATATGCGTATATGGTACCGTCTATCCCCCTTGGATCAAATGATGGTTGCTGTTGGATACATATGTGACCTAAAAGTAATTCCTGGGTCAAGTGCGGAGTTCGGGGTATGGAACAGAGAAGACGAAGTCACAATTTCAACAAACTGAACATCTGAAGTCCTCATGATTTTCGAAAGTATTTCCAGTAGCGACAGTGTTGGCAAGTGTCTCCCTAGCAAAAAAACCGGGAAGATTCTAGATTTACAGGATGAACGTAGATTGTAAGTCTCTGATTTAGAAATACAGACCGTAGACAAGCAAAATTTTCTAGTGCCTTCGGGTCATGGCAATGAGATTCCAAAAGTTACCATTTCCCTGAGATACCAGCCTCTATTCCTCCCGAGACCCTAATACAGTGATCTTTCCATCCGCATTAACAGATATCAGGCTTTCTCCCCGCGGTCCCCACTGAACAGCAACTGCCGAAACGGAGCCTCGATATGGTTCTGACCATTCTTTGGTTGATTTCGAATACTGCTGAACCGAGATACCGCTCGGTCCTGCTGCGGCCAGGAATTGCCCCGTGTAATCCCATCTTACACAGTCTACCTTGTTTCCAATCTCCAGCACCTTCGTCTGGGCAGCCCTACGTAGATCCCAGATGGCCACACTCGTTTGCCCCTTAACCACCGCTGCTAACCAGGTACCATTCTCAGAGAATGCTAAAGCTTGGATTGGTCCCGCACAGTCGAAGTTGGCAGCATTAGTCCCAGAATTGACATTAAAAATCTTTATCTGCCCGTCCTCACCTCCAGCAGCAAAAAGGTGGCCATCGGGGTGAAAACCAGCGGCAGTCAGTCCTGCAAGGAGATTTTATCAGCAATTACATTGAAGCCAATTGGTGGTGGATTTGATAGGTACCTGAATCGGTGAAAACCTGAGACACAGGTTTCAAACTTGACAGATCATAGAGAACATAGCTCTTGTCGATACCAGTGGAAGCCAGTATCTCTCCGCTAGGATGCATAGCTAACGCGGTGATTTCGCCAGCATGGGAGTTGAAGTTTGCAACCTCGGATCCATTGACGTTGTAAATCTTGGCTGCGCCTGAAGCCGTGGAGAATACCGCGTGATTTCCCCACCATGTTGTGTCTGTAATTGCGCCGCTGCAACCTTCAATAATCCGAATGAGCTTACCCTGCGAAATAGAATATAGGCCAACGATTCCATCCGCTCCACCAGCAAGGGCGAGGTCACCCGACACATCAATAGCGATAGCCTTAACACCTAGGGGGAAAGGATCGGACGTTCTGGTGGGTACGAACGACTGAATGGCCTCGGAATCCGCCCAGTCTTCCGGTACTGCTCGCTTCCGACGAGACTTAGACAGCCTGTAAATAAGGAAAGTGGGTCAGCATACATTGAAAACGAACAAAAAAGCGCCTGCCCAAGCAGAAACATACTTCTCTTGGGTTGAGTCAACCTTAGCAGCAATAGCTTCGGGCAGACCATGGCTATCGATCTGCATCTCATCCATGCTACCAATGGCCCCACCAGTATTGATTGTGATCTTGGAAAGCGCTTCTCTGGCCTCATCTCTCTCGCGAGTTAACCTTGCAATGACCCTCGTAGCTGCATCATTGTGGTATAATGCAGTAGTTAATTCTTGACGTGTCTGCGCAAGTTGCTGCTTCAAAGCGAACGCCTCGAGCGAGAGTGCATCCCATTCATTTTGAAAAGCCGAGAGAAGCGACGGTATTGAGGTAAGAGTGGGAGGACGAGGACGGACGACACGAGCGGATTTGAGATCCACTAGGTCATCGGTAGTAAGATCTTCGCCCGTCACGGGGTCCTTTCCATTCTCTGCGATGTATGCCTCTATCAATCGTCTTTCGAAAATATTTCCTAGGTGGAATGTCAACCTTTGATATAAGCAGCATACAGTTGATGACCTACCACTCTTGCGCGAAGCCACGGGCACCTGAGGCGCCTCTCCAGATACTGTATCCTATCAGTGAACTGACTTCAATTCAAGAAAGCCCTAAACATCAATACTCACTTGCGCACAGCATCCTGTTGTATGAGGAGGATGACTTCGTGAGGTTTAAAAAGGCATGCGTGAAGACAGGAGCACCATCTAGGTTTCTTGAGCCTCAAAATCTACTTACGTATCTAACCGAAAAGGGTCATCATATCGCGCGACAAATCACTACGCTTCCTCATCGCCGCCCTCAAAAGAAAGTTTCACCTTCTTCACCTTTTTGGACTTGTTCCCAGATTTTCCTTTGGTAGACCGCGGTTTATCAGCTTCCACAGACTCGTCGTTTTGAGACTCAGCTCCTACAATCTTCCCAGCCTTTCTCTTCCTTCGTTCACCAATCCCAGCAATAAATTCCTTACTACTTCTGGTGTCTTTATGCCCTTCCGCCCTGCTCTCCTCGCTGTGCTGGTGCGCAGCATCACCCGTGATTTGCGACTCCGCCCTCAGCCCTTCTCCTTCCAGGTTGCCAAGCAAGGCCTCATACTCTCCCTTCGAGAGAATGTCGTTGCTCTCCTCATCTACATAGGTAGGTTCATCGCCTTCATCTCCACCTCTGTCACGTTTGGGTCGGGCAAGGGGACGCTCATGACGAGAGGAGTCGCCTCCGCCATGTTGGCTCCTCAACTCTCGAAGAAAACTAGGTTCCTTGGGTTCTGGACATGTAATCAGACCTTTGATTCTTCATGTCACCCAATTCGAGCTTACCGTAAGCTAGATTCTTGGGATTAAAATTCATCTCTGCTCTATGGGTGCGCTCAGTGGGCAGAACTGCTCATCCGAAGCTGCTGCTAGACGGTTTCGAGGTGAAGATTAGCCTAGTGAGAGCAGACAAGTCTACACAAAGCTTGACTTCTGGTGATGTATCTTAGTTCTTCGTCCTATCGACTATGCAGGAATAAAGGCGATTTCGTTCTTCCAGGTTTATAATCCTACAGCATGGCCAAAACAAGAGAAATAATATTCATGGTGAATTAGGGTGAATTTTGAGTTCCAATAACTGTGAAGAAAGCTTGGGACATTTGATGCTTGTTATACCCACGATCATGGCGACCTGACAGCGACAGCTTAGTAAATTGCTTCTCCCTAAGTTCGGCGCCGCCCTAGCACGCAAAAATCCCAAGCACCCTAGGCATCCCAAGCACTTTCAAAATACATAATCCTACTCCCCGTTCGCGTTCCCCTTCTCACTCTCTCTATCTCTCTTTCAGAGGCAAGAGCTTTGGGCAAGTTTTGATTCGTGGGAGTCCATGCTGCGTGGAAGCCAACTGCTTCTTGTCAGCGAAAAGCTGTTCTCGGCTCTGATCCCTGAGGGAGCCTCCGAACTAAACACCTCCTATCGTCTGCACAGGCATCTTTCTTGTCGCCAGCCTTCGACAACATCGATCAAGGTAACCAATTCGTCCAGCCGTCGGTCGCCTAGCGGACACGTATTTAGCACAGCATCGACTGGCACGAAGGGACTGCTCTGGAGAGTTCTCCAGCCGCTCATTACTTACATCGAAAGAAATTTCTGGGGCTCGGACAGGAACTCTTCGATCCCATCTTGTTGAGTCCGCGCTGGTCAGCTCGAAGCACACTGTCGCCAGAACTAGAACAATAGCCTGGTCCACTTTGTGGAGAGGCTAGTCATCGATCCTCATTTCTTCCCTCACTGCCTTCTGCGCTTCTCAGCGATGGGGCTCGTTCGAAATCTCGTCAAGCGGGTATCCTCCTCACTTAGGCTACCGAGTCTCGATGATATATCACGGGAGAAAGGCCGTATTACACAACGACTGTCCTTTTTTCGACGGCGAATACGCCTGAAGGGTAATTCGTCTATCTCGATCCCCCTGGGAGTCGTTCTACTTTTTCCATGTATAGTCGTCGCGCTTGTTGTTATACTCTTTATCCGGCATCCGGCGTCTCCAGGAAGGATACTCATGCCTGCCGGATCTCCTCCATCCATCAGGTTAGTTATCGCAAAGTACGGTCAAGGTCCAGCATGAGCTTACATTCCTACTATTTCCAGGAAGATAAGCGAAGAGTACGACAAAGTCTTTGTTACGGGTTGTTTAGAGCCGCAGAATCAGCATCCGCGGCAAAATGCAGCATTCGTGGTATTAGCAAGAAATAAGGAGCTAGAAGGAGTTCTCCAGTCTGTTAAGTCGATTGAAAGACACTTCAACCGGTGGTTCAATTACCCATACGTCTTTCTTAATGATGGAGATTTCGATTCAACTTTCAAGGAGTCCGTTATCAATCACACAAGTGGAAAGGTAGAGTTTGGCAAGATAGATCCCGGTATGTGGGGATATCCAGACTGGGTTGATCTTGCAGTGGCAAGAGAAGGGGTTGCCAAGCAAGGTGACCAGGCCATTATGTACGGTGGTATGGAAAGCTATCATCATATGTGCCGATTCTATTCTGGGTATATACCATTTCTTACCAGACAGTGTTGACTGATCCGATGGCTGATACTCTTAGCAGATTCTTTTACAAGCATGAGCTGCTCCAAAAGTATGAATGGTATTGGCGCCTGGAACCGGATATCAAGTACTTTTGTGATATTACTTAGTGAGACTTGTTTGCCTCCCTCGCGGAAGAATGCTAATTGACATGTCCCAGCGACCCCTTTCTCAAGATGGTGGAAGCAAATAAGACTTACGGATTCACGATCGCCGTTAAAGAGCTGAGGGAGACGGTGCCAAATATTTTCCGCTATGCTTCCGCCTACAAGCGACTCAATAATCTCACTTCGAAGGGCTTATGGGAAATGTTTGTCGAGCCTCCTCCCGAAAAACCTACATCCCTCCCTACAGATGACCCGAAATATAAGGCACCACTGCCCGAAGAAATACTGAAAACAGACCCTGGCAGGGGTATCTTACCCGAAGTTGATCCTGAAGCGATGGAGTCTGAGAAATACAACATGTGTCATTTCTGGAGCAACTTTGAGATTGCTCGGCTAGACTGGTTTCGAAGTAAGGCCTACGAAGATTTCTTTGAAATGATGGATAGGAGCGGAGGCTTTTGGATGGAGAGGGTAAGCACATCTGGCAATGTACCATTGCAGCTAATTGCTAAAAATCATGGTGGTTCTTTCAGTGGGGTGATGCTCCAATCCATTCCTTAGCCGCTGGTGCTCTACTTTCTCCATCGGATATCCATTACTTCCGTGATTTTGGCTATCGACACACTACCATCCAGCATTGTCCTGCAAACGCTCCAGCTCGACAACTTCCGAGGATCCCTTTCCTAGAAACGACTACCACAGATGAGAAAAAACGAAAGGAAGAGGATGAGTACTGGGACCAATGGGATCCAGTAAAGGAGAACGGTGTTGGATGCAGGTGCAAGTGTGACACGGACATTGGGGATGTAGAGGGCAAGCAAGGAAGCTGTCTTGCCGAATGGGTCCAGGTTGCTGGTGGTTGGGCGTCTCCATAGATTTCATGTGTCTCCTTTTTTTGTGTTAATATGTCTCCTGTTTCCCCCGCCTTATGTTGGGATGCGGTTGAGGAACTAAGCGATCAACATGTCGAATTTTAGGGATGTCTTCTCATTTGAACGGTTCCCCTTTCCTCTATTCGTTCTAGTTGCGGTTTGCATAACGGAGTTTCGTCTTTTGCTTTCACCGCCAGCGGTTTGACTGTCTCCCGCAAGCGTCGCACTGCTCATCTTGATGCGTGGCTTTATTCTCGTTATTCTCGTCCATAAATGTTCTGAGGAATCTGGATTCGGCCAGTGGCTCCTGGCGGTGGACGCGCTTGTCATTTGAAGGCAAGCATGCCATGGCGGTACCACGGCTTCTCTCACCGACTTCTCAGTCTATGACTGGATTCCTGTAGAAACCAACAGCCAGATACAGGCTGCAACGTCTGGCTGGGCAAGCATCTGCAAGGGAATCGCTCCGATTCGCCGAATCCGGTGCCGGGCGGAAAGAGAAGAGGGTTAGATTGAGGCATATATAGTGCGATTTGTACAGTAGATATTCATACGGAACGAGGGATAACTTACTCGTCCGCATACTATAATTCTATTGTGGAATATCTAAGGTAAATATGAAAGAAAAAGTGCGAGATCTATACGAGATATGAGTAGAACAAAATGCAATATGGGAAGACGAGTCTGAATTATCATCGGTGGGTGGCGTTGGAGGTAAGGTTCAGCCCGGGCTCTAGGCAGCGCGGGGTGACCCGAAACGATTGCCTGATAGCGATCTCATACCCCTCATCAAACCGCTGAATCATTCATCGATGAACCGCTGAATCACCAACCACTGCACCCCCCGATCGAAGAACCAAATTGTCTTCTCTCTCATCCAGCCTGATTTCATGTAAATGCTCGCAACCCGGAACATCCTAACGGGCTTTCCAGACAGAATCCGCTGCGGCAAGATCAACCTATCTCAGCTACCATTTGAATCCGTCGAGTCACAGTCGGCTACGACGAACCCTTTCAGTCTAGCTTGGGCACAGGCAAAATCCCGACACTGGACGGTCCATGAAGTAAGGCCTCTCCTTCTCAGAAGGGATCGAATAGAATAGTAGGCAGTTCTTCTAAAGGTCACCATTCTCTCCGTATTTTCCCCGCCTCTCTTTCCGTTTCTGTGATGTGGTGCTGTTCAAATTCCAATACGCCGCATGACATTGTCTAAGCTACGAGCCTCGCAGCTGACCACTATGCAGAGCTCCAGACCAGAGGACGATAGCCCTGATTTAATTACATTTCATTACCCAGTACTCCCACTTGAAGTCAGGTTCGACAACTGGCCTTCACTATCATCCTCCGTAATGTCTGGACCCTCGGACATGCACTCTGATGACAATGCCAGTTCGCTAGGCGACAGCGCATACGAGATTCTAACAGACTCTACCATCCTCACTTCAGATGACGAAGATCGTGATGATAACACAGATTCGTTGGCCTCTCTCGATGAGCACGGAGCCGACGATGTTGCAAGCCTCGCGGGCACTGAGGGGAGCGAAGAAACCGCATCAACCTCCAGCCGTTCTGATTCTCATCCGGAAACACATGGTATCCCAGAGTTCAGCGGCCTTGACCGAGATACACGATCTCGGGAAGTTTCGGGAAGCGGCGTTACTATAAGAGGGGAGGAACGCTCGTCTACACCGCCGATCGAGTTTGAGGAGCCAGCATTGTTTCTCGGAGAACAAGTCTCGGTCACCCACACAGTTTGCAGTTTCAGTGAGCAGCAGACTTCAGAGATCCTGAAGCATATACGCATCACAGACCCCCCCACTCGTCTTGCTGCAACTGTCCGACAGACCATGGCTAAACGTGGTCTGGCAATAGACGAACCCTTTCGTGTGCTTTACGTTGGAAGCTCGGCAGCGAAGGGAGAAATCATTTCAAAGATTGGCGCATCTCTTGCGGTGCCTATAGTTGAGCCCAGCCATCGACGCTCGTCAAGGTTCAATGTTGTTCCAGTATCATCTTTTGGGGCTGGCAGTTCCCCAGAGGTCGAACTGATAGATTCCTTTGGACTTGAACTTGTAGTGGACGAATGTACCCACGCGATAACCACGAAGGTGGACACAAGGCCAGACACTCTCACGCTAAATTTGAACAATAGTTTCTGGTATCGGTCGAGATGTGACGACTCTGGGTTTCATCTTGAGTCACCCACATACTGGAAACTACCACACCTCGCAATATTTTTCTGCTCAGATGATGACAGCATCTCTGTGCGCCAGACTCGCCTATACGCAAGAACTTTCATGGCTAGACACGCCGTCCCATCCATCGTTATCTCCCAAAACCCACTTTATGGCAAACCAGCAGAGAGTTTTGTCCTCGACACTCGTAGCGTTCATATGTGCCTTGAATCTCGCAGCCCGACTCTGCTAGGGAACCGCGTACTTAAGAGGTTGCCAATTGACCTCTCGACCTTTCTAAACATCGACTCAAGACAGATGAACAGGAATCTGGCTTGTCTGACGGGTCTTCATGCTGGAAGAGATATACCACAGCCGTCGGATCGTGAACAAACGCCTCCGCCCCTGAGCCCCAACTCCGAGGGTCTTGAGAAAATACCTCCATATACCTACGGCCTTTCTCGAAGTCTTGATTTCTTGCGTGAGCGTAAAGGTAGAGGGTTTTGGGTCACGGCCTTGGCTGTTGGTCTTTTTGTGCTCTCTCTGGCCACAGCTAGCTTCACTATGAAACACCACGTTTCTATAACGTCGTCTTGGGGATCACATAGCAAAGGAGCGGAGAATTACATTCAAGTAGTCTCAACTCCGGCCTCTTCTACGACAGCATCAACGACTTCAGCAGCTTCTTCCACCATACCATCTTCTCAGCAACATGATTCCATCGTTCAGCCGTCTTCGGAAACACACCGGGCGATTTCCAACAGCGTTGCAAGCCCGAGTCTTGACTTTGCCGGTATACTGTTTAACCAACCACTCGCTGCCGTCAACGATTCCGACAAGTTCAAGCTTCACATTATCGGCGATTGCCACATGATATTACGACCACCACGTCGTTTCACACTTCTCAAGAAGCCGCCGAAAATTTTCGTCAGGGTCACTCGAAACGATAGAGTCATTGACGTGAGACTATCAAAGCTATTCGAGGGGGCATATACTCTTAAATTGGAGAGAGATGATGCCTATGGAACTATGAATGTGTCTGTTTGGACCAAGTCAAAGCCCATGATGGAGCAGACTTTCGAGCTAGATTTTGGTACTCCGTGGGTGAAGGTGTGGGGGCTAAGAAACGCGGCTCGAGTCCTTTCAGAACTTCAGAGAGAAATGAAGTATGCGCAGAACGGCCTGCAATCCGCTATTGGCCAGGCAGCAGTAGACGCGCGGAAGGCGATAAGTAAGGTGTCACAAGAAGCTAAGAAAAAGACGGCGGAAACTCAAGAGCTTTTAACCTCAACGGCGAAGTATTTATCTAAGAAGGTATCGAAAGAGCACGCCATTGAGATCTCCAATACGATCTCCGGGCACGCCAAGAGATTTTGTCAGGCAACAAAAGGACTTTCCAGCTCATACAATTTGCGAAAGGCCCAGTTGCAAGCACAGAGTATCTGGATCAAGATTTCGGACAAGAAAGAGGCAAAGAAGACTGCTCGTACAGTGCGACGAGCGATTAGGAAGGAGAAGAAGGTGGCTAGAAAGGCCAGCAGAGGCCAACGATGATCGGTTTCTTCGTCCACAACCCATCAATTATGGCTTTGGATCTGGTCAGGACTTTCCTGTGATGTTGTTTCTTTGCCGTCGGTTATTCACTCTGGAAGAGCATCTTACAAGCGAAGTTGTCGATGTTGCTATTTGTAATCCGTTATGGTGCTGGGCGGGAGTAGTCAAGGATAGGGAAATACGGACGGAAGCGTTGTTTTTACACTATGTACTGTGAATGATGAATAGGGCTTATATCCGAATTTGGCCAAATCGTCATGGTGAATACGAAGCGGACAGTAATAGGGTGAAAGTGTGCGTGTTATGTAAGGAGCTTCGTTTACGACTTAATAACCTGACTTCGCCAAGACTACACCATATATTTTCCACAATACAACATTCTCCCCCCGCTGCAAACAACCCCTCCAACGTATCTCGCCATAGCGCAACAATCTTGGTGATCACTCAACTGCACAGCTCTATCTTCCTCAAGAAAACTCCTCAAGATGGCTGATTCCGAGAACAATCCTGACATTGTCGATTCAGCAACAGCTGAGCCTCCGACTGCTGCTGATGAGGCAGGCCTGACCAGTACTGGTTCCGATAATCATGCCGAGAAGGCCACTGAAGCGGTGAAGACTGCAGCCTCCGCTACTGCCGATGGCATCTATTCCATGTTTGGCGGAGGAAGCAAGAAGAAGGAAGAGCGTGAAGAAGAGGAGAACGACAGATCTGGGTCTTCGAAGGCCAAGGCCAAAGAAAACGAAGATGTTGGTTCAATCTGTCGCTTTATTGTCTACTGTATGCAGTGATACCTAACGTTTATATCTATTACCTAGGATGAATCTCCCGAAGCGCATGAGCCCGATACTCACTACGAGCCCGTCGTTCATCTCACGGAAAAGGTTGAGGTGAAGACCAACGAGGAGCAAGAGGAGCAAACCTTCAAGATGCGTGCCAAGCTCTTCAAGTTCGACCGTGAAAATCGCGAGTGGAAGGAGCGTGGAACTGGCGATGTGAGGCTCTTGAAGCATAAGGAGAGTGGAAAGACTAGATTGGTCATGAGGAGAGACAAGACTCTGAAGGTCTGCGCTAACCATTATGGTATGCGATTACCCAGGTTGCTCTCACGTCTGCTCTGACCTAATAACATGTACGTCTAGTCGTCCCGGACATGAAACTCTCGCCCAATGTCGGAAGCGACCGAAGCTGGGTTTGGAACGCTGTTGGGGATGTAAGTGAGGGTGAACCGGAAGCACAGACTCTCGCCATTCGCTTCGCCAATAGCGATAGTAAGTTCTCGCATTTTCTTATTTGGTCTCTCGCAAGGTTGCTAATGACTCGTCGTATAGATGCCAACCTCTTCAAGGAAGCATTCCTTAAGGCTCAGCAGGAGAACGAGGCATTCTTCAAGAGTTAGCAACGAGAAAATCCATAGCTCTGGGCTCCTCTATGAATAGCACGTTTACCCCATTATACTCTCAGTCATAGCTGGTTTTCCGTTCGTACTCCGTCACCAATACACCACAACAATATCCCATGCTTGCTTCAGATTTCCCACCCCCCTCTCTTTCGACAGTACATTTGGTCTCGTTCGGTTCAGGTGCAGCTCGGTGAGGCCTGGTGAAAATATCCTCAGGCGTTGACACGCAAGATAGGGCCTATTCGGAGAGAAGGAAAGTCAGATTTGGCATGATCGAGAAATCCCCAAAGTCATGTATCTAGACCAGAGAAAGAATTCGATTCCCATCAGACATGCAATAAATGTGCTCTCTTCGATTATCTGACCTTCGCGTTAACTAACCCTCCCACAAAAGGGCCCGTGTATATTATTTTCGTGGTGTTGCTGTCCTGCGTGGTGAAGGGGTAGCAACGAGTTCTTCCCTGGGGTGTATTTGTTATTCCTACCTTCGAGAGAGCTAGAATATCCAAGAACGGAAGAGGCGATGGTGTTACTTTAAAGTCATATGGAGAATTAACGGTTCAACTTGTTGATATCCAGACCATCTTCGCAAGCAATCGCAGATAACATCTAAGTTCGACTCGTGTATCAACCCGCCCACGCCGGAGAGGCTAATTATGGTGTCGACACTTGTCCAGTTGGGGCTCTACCGAAAAACACCAAAAAGGAGGATGCCAATGGCCTGCTCTTCGTGTGGCTTGCTTGCCCTCTCAAGTCACTACGTATTCGACCCAATAAAAGCAAAGCTACTGTTGAGAGGCTGCCGTCTAGTTGCCGCATTTTTCGCCAGATAGTAAGTATGGTGGAGGTTGGTCGGCATCCAGACGGTGCTGCTTTAACAAACAAGTGTTCGTGGGGTTTGTGTCACGTGACAATAAACAAGCCCCTCACCCCACCTCTACTTCTTTCTACTTTCACCGTCCTTCTTCACACAACTCAAGCTGGACAACGAACCTTCCTCGCACTCAGAGGAAGCTATCACAATGGTTGAGGTATGTCTTGGTTGCTTTTGCGCATGCTTCATAAGCTTCTTAGCTACGTAAATATCTATTGGACTCTTGTTTACTGTCAACTTAGATCAAACGCACTGTTAGGCTCATCACTGAGCAGAAGATCATGTATGTCACCGAGTCACCTAGTCACCTACGCGTCAATCGCTATAGTGTCAAGCGAATCTTACTGACAAATGTCCCTCTAATCGACAGTGAAGGAAAGGACTCTCCCGTGGAGAACTTTCCCATGCGAGCTTGGAGTATCCAGATCTACTTGCTCAATGATCAAGGCGAGGAAATTCCGGCCACACTCTTCGAAAAGGTCACTTATAAGCTCCACCCGACTTTTGCGAACCCAACGCCGAGTAAGTTGTTTCTTGTCTTTCAGTTGTTATTTATTCTTAGCTACATGGATTATGGGCGTTAAAACAAAGAACATGCAAATGATATAACTTATAGGCTGGACAGCTAATACTTGACATGATTTTCCAAATGCAGCGATCAAAACCCCACCTTTCCTTCTCAAAGAAGAGGGATGGGGTGAATTTGACATGGAAATTATCTGCCACGCGGTTGAAAAAGGTGGCGATCATTCTATTGCCCACGATCTCAATTTCCAGAGCGAACGTTACGAAGCGACTCATGTTATCGTAAGTGGTTTCAAACGATTCTATCGAAAACCTAATAACTATTCTCTTTCTAATATTTACCTTTTTACTAGACCTTCAAGAACCCCAAACCGGCTCTTATGAAGGCTCTCGCGGAGTCTGGCACGGTTCCTGTAGAGGCAATGGACGTTGGCAATAGTTCGGGTTCCAAGCGCACTGGTGAAACCAAAGTTAGAAAGCGTAAGCCTGTAAGTCTACAGCATAACCCTGGCACAATACTTATCTGTAGAGACAAACGCTAACCCATACGTTAATAACATCAAGATCGATATGGACAAACTTGCTGAGGGCATGCAGAAGCTTCAAGAAGACGATCTCCTTCAACTCGTACAGATGGTTCATGATAATAAGGCCCCCGATACCTACATCAAGAATGACGTTGAACGTAAGCTTTACGCCTTTCCGATATAATTTGCTTCTAATAGAAGCTTATACTAATTGCTTACAGAGGGCGAGTTTCATGTCGATTTGTACACACTCCCGGACAATCTGATTAAGATGCTATGGGAATATGTCTGCAACAAAACAGACATTTAAGCTCTACGTCATACATGTTTCCCTCGTAGGCGCTACTTTTCGTCCGCATCCCATGTCTTCTTTCTACGATTTCATGACGGCGGCGTATTTGTAGACTAGTCTTCCTTTGCGGGATCGGTGCAACTTCCTCATATGGTTTCTCTTTCATATTGAGCATACCTATAGGTAGTTGGTTTGTAATTCCTCATTTATTTCTGAAAGCAATGGGATAAATACATACAAATTCAGTACAAATCTCTATGGTTTCAGAATATCGACATGGTCAATTGTCTTTTATTGTTGCTTTTATCAAGAGGTCTATGCTTCAACGGCAGTAGTATATGGTTTTGAGAAGGTAAAGTAACTGGTGAGCCTATAGATTGAATTTTTTTTCATATCAATTAACAGCATTATCTTGCCGATTGAGAAGATCACGCAATACACATTCAATTGCTGATACTTGATAGATTTCACTTCATCATGGAAATGCTTTTTTATTTTAATTTTTATTAGCTAATAGACTACGATCTTCGTCGGGAAGCTTAGATTTCTCCAATCGAATCGATACTCCCGAAATTCGAGAGCTTTATCCGGCAACAGTTTGTCCACAAGCTCTTTGTCTTTTGTCTCCCAAGTCCTACCCACTAATATCTCCATACAGCATTGAAGTGAAAGAATACATGAAACGTTTCCACTGTTAAGTTTGCAACAATCGAGTCCAGAGTTGCCTTTTTATCCCTAATTTTATTTCACACAAGATGAGAAGAGAGAGAGGAAAGAGGGGGATAGAGATGAGAAATATCTGCTGCGGACCGGCCGGAAGGGGGGGGGGGGGGTGGTTGAAAAATGATTGAATGATTGATTGGGCTTAGTTATTCAAGATGAACGACAACGATAAGGAGAAGAGTATAGAGATCCGCAGCGATTTGTGCGAAAGGAAGAATCGAGATGGCGAGAGAGAGATAGCGAGAAAAAAAAGAAAAGCTTTCATTTAAAAAAAATGTTTAACTATGCTCTGAAGCTTATATTAGAGTTTGATTGAGAGGGGAGAAAATAGTAATAATTATAATAATATTAGTTATATTTAGTATGGGTAGTATGGGTATATGAGTATGCCGCGGGGGGTTGGTATTTTTGTAAGAATTGAACAAGGGGGGGGGGACAACACCCCCCACTAGGAAATTTCAGTTAAAATAAGGTTGAGATGGGGGGGGGAAGAGGATTTTATATAGTTTTTTTTTTTTTTTGGGGGGGGGGGAATTTAATCATCATGAGATGAATTATATTATATTATTTTATTTTATTTATTATTAAAAGAGAAGGAAAAAAAAAAAAAAAAAAAAAACTTACAGGGGGGTAATTAAAATAAAAATAGAAATAAATAAACTTATGAGGGGGTTTTTAATTAATTTTAACAAGTGTTAAAAAAATAAAATAAAAAAATAGATCATCATATTAAAATAAAATAAAATAAAATCTTACTTGTGCCATTTTAATTTAATTTAATTTTTATGTATGTTGTTTTATTATATCCATCATATCGTTATCCTTTTCACCATCCAAAAGAAGTTAAAAAAAGAGAGGGAAACTGCAGGATATTTCTTTTTCTTTTTCTTTTCTCTTTTCCATAACTTTATTTATTTAAAAATATGAAGAAAAAAAAAACAAAAAAAACATATCTTTTCGAAAATACGCTATAAGTTATGTATTATAATATATATATATATATATTTTTTTTTTTTAAAAAAAAAGCGAAATGCGAATGGTGAAATGTGAAAGATTTCCTTGGATGGATTGTGGTTGTGGAGGGGAGGGGGCAGGGGCGAAGGAAGAAGGAGGAGGAGCATGTATGTAAGATGTGAGATGTAAGATTGTAAGATGTTGAGTGGAAGAGAGATGATGACGCGGCGGCGTATTGGCTTTGTTTGAGAGCCGGGGGGGGGGGGGGGATGGGGATAGGGATAGGGATGTTGTATTTATTATGCGTGTATGGGTGTATATATATATGTTATGTGTACCCGATCTGATCATGCAGAGGCCGGGTGAGGCGCAGGACGAAAACAGACATGCACATACAATACATACCGGCATCTGGCTCGTGCACTCTCTCTCCCACGGTCCCAAATACGATATATCATTCATATCATACTGTCGTCGTCAACCCCTCATCTATTCGAAACGAACAATCTTTCTGTATCTGCTCCAAGCCGTTTCACAAGCGTACAAGGTATTTCTCGGCCGGAGCTCCTTTTTTCTTTTTCATTTTTTTTTCTTTATTTTTTGCAGGGTGATGTTTCTGGCCATCAGAAACCTGTTTCTTTCCACCTGTCTCCAGCGACGCATTGCATTCCAGTGTCTTCTTCAGAGGCTACCGCACCCAAAGGAATACAATTGTGGGGAATGAAATTTAAAAAAATAAAATTTGTCGCCAGATTTGCATCGCATTATATATTAGCACATGGTGAAAATAAAACCCCATCCGTCATGAAACGCATCTCTTATCCCGTAGATAGCCCGAACGAGCAGAAGAGAACAACCGTTAGATAGGGTATGATCGCAAGTGTGAACTATCCGAGGAAAACGACAACGCGAGAATTGAAGACCGCAGGGGAAGAATTAAAGAATATGAGGAATGTCGATTGTTCTCAGGAGATCCGTGGCGGCCCCTCAAACTAGGACGTTGTGTCTGCAGCAGCAAAAGCTTCATTTAGTGTGGTCCTTGACGAACAGTGGATGGGTGACTGGGAGTAAAGGAAGAACTCACTGCTTTAGCACCAGCTCCAGGCTGGAAGAGCTGAGATTCCGGTTCGGTGGTATCTCATCGATCACCGAGACCAGGTTGGCAAATAAATCCCCGCCCTTGTAGGCCAGCACGGCTGGTACGCTGGCGATGTCCATCTCGGCCTCGATATGGTGCAGCTTGACAAAACGGGTCTCGTTGTATTTTTGCGCAAGCGGAATCAGACAGTCTTCGACGAGCCGGCTTACTTGAGACTAAAGACACGCGGGTTGGATCAGTACATGAACGGTTCGGAAAGTCGTCCTCGGGACGGTGTACGCATACCTCATCATAGATGGTCACGACAACGATGGTGTCTGAGCCAACCTTCTCTACAGCGTCTAGATATCCAGATGCATCCACCGTCTCTACTCTCCCGTACTTCCGCTTGCTTGGACTCTGACGCCGAGCTCTCGGATCGTACGTCTGCAGCTCCCGTAGCCGGTGCTTACGCCACTCGCGCATGAATTCCTCGTCGTCGTCCTCCGAGCTGACTTCACCCCTCTCGATGCTCCCCCGTGGAGCTGCTCTGGCCAGCTCTTTGGCGAACTGATCGTGAGAGACATCTCTGGTCGCGTTCGACCGCAGTCGTGATCGCCAGCTGCTGTATTTTGCCTTCTCGAACGATTGTGCGTCGGCAATTACACCCTTTGGCCCAGTGTTGGCACTGTAATGCATCACAGGTAACGTGTAGCCTCTAGTGGATGAAGGCATGATTCCCTGGTCGGCGCTGTCCTCGTGAGCGTAGTCGTGATCGCGATGATGCTGCTTGCCGTCCTCAGCGTCCTCAAGAAGACCGTCGGAGCAATTGGACTCGTCTTCTGGATGAGCGGTGCGTCTGTCTTGATTCCTGGCCAGCAGTCCGTCGATTTCGTCTTGAGCAGCGGACATGGTGACAAGGGAGAGGGGGAGCTGGGACAGACAGGTTATATTGTGGTTGGATGGGACAGGGTATCGGGAAAGGGGCCGCCAGCAAGATTGGGGGACAGGCAAGTGAAGATGTTACAGACGAGAGTACGGCGCGAGTGAGTGCTGCGTTGTGCAAGTCCGACTCACTCTAGCCGACAAGCCGGAAGAGCGTACGATGCAACCTGTCGCAGCGCTTGATCGGGATCGGGATCAGGAACGTGGCACTAGTGGCACTCAGGGCCCAGACCACCAGCATGTCCCTGCTCGTCCTTGTCCCTGCTCGTCCTTGTCCCTGCTCGTCCTTGTCCCTGCTCGCCCCTCGCCACGAACCATTACCACCAACTCCCAGCTGTGATTTGGGGTTGCAGGCCCCTGTCACCGCGCATTTATTGTGTGACGATCAGGCGACTCGCTGGAGTTGGGATCGTGCCTGGCGATCAGTGAGGGAGAACGAACACACTACGTACTACGTATGATAGTATGGTAAGGCCTTGTGCCAATCTCCCTGGCTTCATTTCATGTCAAGCCCGTTCTCGCCACATCCACACAAGCATCTGCCGTTGATGAACTCGGTGGGAAGGAGATTGGAAGAACCACTCGGCATGCATTCACGACGATATTAATGCCGGCCAAGCTAGATGATTGTTTACTTGATGCATTGCCTTGCCTGCATTGCTTGCATTACTTGCATTGCCTAGCGAACTTCTCCCTCAGCCGGCAGCCAGAGCAACAGAACAGCCAGACCCTCCCGTCTTGGCACGGAAGCCTCCAGCGTCAGAACCGTCGCAGCTCGGCCTCTTCTGGACTGGCTCTGTTGGCTTGACTGGCTTGACTGGCCTGGTAAATCCCTTTGTTGGCATCTGGCGCGCTTACTCTCCAAATATATACTCTGCGCTCCCTGTGGTTGAGATTGACCGACCGGACTCTGCAGGGGTTCCGTCCTTCCAGAACCGTTCATCCATCTCGCTGTCTCGTGCACGCTGAACTGTGAAACGCATGTCAGACGGAACGGATGTGGAGCCGGACATCTCCACTTCTATAGGTCGAAGTCGTTGAGCGATGACAACTCGTTGGGTTTCAGAGATGCAGAATTATAAAAATAGTCATGTTCGCCCGGGGAAGAGCGAGAAGAAATGGGGGGAAAACCAGAGATGCCTGCAGATCATGTGAGATTATAGAGTAGAATTCCATTTAAACTTCTGTCGGGGATATCTTGGCCTCTCGTTGGCCCTCCTTTTGCCGGTTCATTATTTGGTCTATTCCCGCATCCTCCATATTCCCTTCCATTTGCGAAACGACCTTCACATCATCTCTCACATCTGACTGGTCATGGTGCGGCGCTGTTGGTCATCCTTGTTGTCGCTGCGGAGACATTGCGGATGGATCATGTTCACACAGCTGAACAACCAGATCCAAGTGCAGAGACGGACGACAAGCTGGGTAACTATCTAGGTGCCGGTGTGGAAGGAAATTAATGTTTTTATATCCTTTACAGGCGAAAAGAGAAAAGGAAAAAAAAACGTATTCTGCCGACCGACATGTTCCTAGCTGAGAGAGCCGCGCCATAAGACGAACAGACGACACAATCGGTTGCACGTCTGACGCGAAAGGAGATATGAGAGGTCTGCTGTGTCGACTATGAATACATCAAGAGCTCGAGTACATGCCAAACTTCCTACTGCCCCTATCGCTCTGAACAACCTGTGCAGTGCCTAGAATGATGCGCACATCCACGCAGAGCTCTTGGACATATTCCATTTGCTCAGATTTCCGGAAAAACAAATGAGAACCCTCACTGCGACAGATGGTGTAACAGTATTTTTGTGAAAGGAAAAAGGCCCGAATTTTAGTAAAGATGAGACAGGTGGACTGAAAGTATCTTCTCAGCGAGGGCTCACGATTGAAGACCGATTATAACTGTGAAGGCAAAGGGAAATCCTGGACACGACAGATATGAGGAATAGAACCCGCCCGCTGTACAAAGGAATTGACACATGAACCGTGTGCTTTCAGTAGGAAATGAAATCACCTGGGCAGCAGCTTTGAAAATGCTCTGGACCATGTTGTCTCACTTGCTCCATTCGCAATCAAGAAGCTTCATATCATCGTTTACCGATCATGCGCCGCATCAAACTACACTCTCGCATTTCGATAGTGTCTCTTCAGTCGATATCTCGAGGACAAAAAGCTTTCACCAGGTGTGTGCAAAGTTGAAAGTCGTGATTAAAGAAGGCGCTCCACGAAAGGTCCACTACTGATGAAAGGTTTTCTGTGTACACAAGAGACTGTTCACCAGGCCCAGATCTTGAGCTGTACAACACAATGGGTGATTAGTATATGCATTATGGAGATATACTGATAATGATGGGATTGAAGAAGGGTGCTTAAGAGTGCAACTTACAAGTGAGTCCCATGATCCGGTGCAAAGACTGATGCCATCGTTACTGACGCCCAAGCAACTGACGCGGTTCTCGTGGCCGGTGAGCACACCGACTCTCTCGCCACGCAAGACATCCCAGACTTTGCACTCGAAGTCATCATAACCAGCAAACAAAAGACGGCCTGAAACCGAGAAGGCAACGGAGGTGATGCCACAGAGAATCTGATCATTCTACACGAAAAGAGTTGCATTAGCTCTTGTTAGCACAGCCAATTGGTCAGGTAGCCAGTGGCTGGGTGAGAGAGGGGAGAAGACACACCGAATATTGGTTCAGTTCACGATCAGCGCGTATGTCAAACAACCGACAAGAGGCATCATCGGAACCAGTTCCAAAAGCATTGCCATCAGGGAAAAACTGGATAGCATTGATGTCGGACTCATGGCCTGCAAAGGTTTGCACAGCCTTGCCGGTTCGGATATCCCAAAGCTTCGCAAACGCATCGCAGGCACCAGAGACGAAGATATTCTGATTGGTGGGATTGATGCTGATGCTCATCACGTCTCCGAGATGATCGGCAAATTCAGTAACCTTCGTACCTGTTTCTACGTCCCACAGCATACAGGTCATGTCTCCAGACGATGTCAATATGCGACGATCGTTGATAAACCGACAGCAAGAAAGATATCCGGAATGACCAGACAGCTCTCGAGCGACACGCGTCGGACCTTCACGAGAGGAGAGGTTATAGACTGAACAAATGTTATCGAGACCACCGCAGGCTACGTAATTACCGCTGGGTGCATAGGCGCAGGTCATCACCCAGGACGAGCGGAGTGGAATTGCATGGACCTTGTTAGTAGTGTAGGCGTCCCAGATTATTAGTTTGCCATCCTGCGAAGCAGACACGAGATGCCTTCGATCAGTAGACCAATGCATGGCGTAGATCTTAGCCAGATGGCCCTTAAGGGTGCGCCGGACTTTCATGCCAATTCGAGGTAGCTGATCAGTTTGCTCCTTGGCAACCTGACGGACTGGCGGATCACATCAATGTCAGTTTTTGACAGATGATGATTTGAATGCATGCACATCGCTCTGAATTCGAATGATGAGTGATTACGAAAGACTTACGAGTGGTGTCGGCCAATTCATCCTTTTTTCTTTTTATCCTGTCCTTTAAGCCCTCTGCCTCTCTCCTGGCAGCCGTGATTCGTTGCTGCATCTGCTCTGGAGATACTTCTGCCATTTTACCGGTGTTTCTGCTGAGTCGATGCCTATATCGAGGTTAGACGATCAGATACCGTCGAGAGTAGATGTCAGGGGTACGGCTAACGGAAGAGGATTGAAAGTGAGCGACCGAGCGTAGACGAAGCTTTGGAGGCTTACGTTTGCAGCAACAGCGGAGCGATGTGGAGAGAGAAGATGAGCGAGAAGACGATATCGTGGCGATAGACGCGACAGAAGCGGTGATCGCGTTGATTGGCGCGAAGAGAGAGCGGGTAGATTGGGGGTAGAGGGATGATGGGGGTGAGGTATGGATGGGATGAGAAGCGGAAGACGTACTTTTCGAGAGTGGACTAGCGCGTTAGTGCGGTTCGCTATCTGCCGTGGCTGTGGCTGAGCGACGAACGGCAGAAAACGTTAGATATTCGAATGTATCAGAATCGAGATGGGTGGATGAGGATGGGATAGGATAGGATAGGATAGCGACTGACAGTAGGGATAGTAGAGGTCGTACTCCGTGGCAGATTTGATTTAGCCTTGTGCGAGCAGCGTTCAAGGAAAGGCTGATGGGAAGATGGGGGAAGAGAGAGAGGGGTTGGCGAGTACGAGGGGCGAGACAACGTCGCTTACTTGAGGATCATAAGCCACAAGTCAAAATCACCCACAAGCACTCTAAAGCTCTATGCGATGCTGCAGAACGGAGTACATGCTCGTAGTGGGGATCAGGCTGTGCTCTAGGGTTCTCGCTCTACCAACTACCAAGTACGACATACATCCGTGCTAAGGCTCCATGAACAAGGGCTCTGGAGTAGCTAAGCTGGCAAGCGAGAGCGAAAGCAAAAACGACTGGGATTCCCTCGGGTTGGGGCAGCGTTTTGGGGAAGACTAATGCAGTAACTCTCAATGTGATAGACTCTATCCCTCCATCCCATCTTGTTCACCGCACAGCATGCAAGCAGCATGTATACCGAATGGTGGACGTGATGGTGATGGTGATACTAGACTCTTTCAGTAAGTACCTTCACATTATAAAGATAGTGGATGTGTTGCATGTGCATACGTACGTATTCCACAGTATCGACGCTTATGGTAAGATGCTCCGGGTGAGGATCGCCGACCGTTACCGTTCGTTGACAAACCGGCAATTCGAAGCCGCAGCAACCGATCCGTCGGTAAGTTCAGAAAAGAAAGGGAAATCTCTATACATAAGAAAATATCTTGAAGTTCTTCCCGCAGAGCATTGGCTAATAGTAGTGTGTATCGTGCTGTGCTGATGCCTTTTTTGTCTAATTGTCAGGGGTTCAAGGCCTTTTTTGGTGTCTCGATTTGCCCGTATTGGTTTTGGCAGCTCTTGTCGCTACGGCCACGACAAGGACAGCAGCTCGGTCTCTAGCAGGTATTTGATTGCACGATGGCCGTGTCGATACCTAGCTAGAGTCTCATTGGAAACCCCTCTCTTCTTTCACGGCTCTATATAACTAACCGTTGCACTAACTGGATTTGCAATATGCAAAGACAAGCAGTTCGGCAAGAGGCAGCTCTTGTCTTCGGGACAGTGAATCGCAGTAAATAGTTTCAAAGTAGTAAACATCTTGCCGGCCGTCTAGAGAGTTGTAAATGTAGAGGTCCAGTGCTGATGCGGAAAAGAAGGAGGTGTGATCTGGACTACGGCTTGCAAGTGCCGCCTAAATGTGCGCAAGGATTGACACTGGGTCGAATGCAAATCTTCCTGGGAGAAAAAGAGCAAAGCCTACACTACTCGAACCGCTCCTATCAGTCGTCAACGACGGCTATTCCATACAGGACATACTGCCCAACCTAGAAAGGAATTTAACACATTACAGTAATGCGTAATTATAGAGTGAAAAGCGCTCAGGTGTCAGGGTATGGGGTAGGAGGCCTATGAATATGAACTTCTAGAATGCAGTTCCTAGTGAGATCTTGCCCAGTCACGGTAATAGTCCAGGCATTCCGAATTCGCAACCGAGGCTGAGGTCTTGACGTTCATTCCACACAGGATTTGCTTCACTGCAACTTCAATCCTGTCGTATATAGCGCATTGGGTTAGTTATTGGTCGGCCAACCATATCATACTCATGATGCTACTTACTTCTTTCCGTTCGTCGTGACTGGAATTTCGGGACACTCGTCTATCACTGAAGGTACATGCCTTGCTGACAATTCCGTTCTGATTCTAGCTTGGATGTTTTTTGCAAGATCAGAGGAGAATTGACGTCCACCCGCCATTTTGACGAAGAGAACCACTGTCTCATCAAAATCAGTCTGGCGACGTCTACCGATACACAGAGCATCGGCCACTTCCTCTGGAAAGTGTTTGAGAAGAACATTGTAGATCTCCGCGCTACCGAACCGCACCCCCGCTGGCTTCAAGATGCCATCACTACGCCCTAACATCACAAGACCTCCAGTTTTAGGATTCAGCTTGACAAAATCCCCGTGGTGCCACACCCCTGGAAAGAGTTTGAAGTAGCTTTTCTCATAATTTGCTTCGCCATCTACACCCCAAAACTTCACGGGTTGACAGGGGAAAGGCTTAACGCAGACAAGGTCGCCGGACTCGCCGGTGTCTGTGATATTCTTGCCTTCGTAATCCCAGACCTCAACAGCCATACCTAAGCCACGAACTTGAATTTCGCCAGCGTAGACTGCAGAGAGTGGGGACGGAGCGCCGAACAGAGAGATAATGTCAGTTCCTCCGGTTATGGATCCTAGATTGATATCCGGACCAAAAGCTCGGTAGACATACTGGAATGTTGATGGTGCCAGCGCGCTGCCAGTGCTGTAGATTGCTCTCAGCTTAGACATCGGTAGTTTAAACTTCGGCATGACATTCTGTTGCTCAAGGACAGACAAATACTTTGCCGACGTTCCAAACTGAGTGATACCGAGCTCGTCAATCAGACGAGCCATGGCTAGCTCCCCTTTGCCATCTTCGTCCAAGGGCCTAAAGGGGGAGCCATCATAAAGGACAATCGTTGCACCGACTGCGAGCCCGCCAACCAGCCAATGCCACATCATCCACGTGCAAGTGGTAAAGTAGAATAGCCTGTCTCCAGGCCCGATGTCACAATGTATGTCATGTTCCTTTTTGTGCTGGATAAGGGTGCCAATGGCGCCATGAACTATACATTTCGGTTCTGGTCAAAGAAGTATCAGCAAAGCTATTGAGAAAAAGTTTAAGTGAGAACACCGTGGAACTCATGGTAGGGTGCCAGGAAATAGTCTTCAGGAAGCAGTTTATTGGAAAAAGATCTATCTCCGGCTGGTAGCTGGTATAATGGCAAGAAATGACGTGTGGCTACTTACTTCCTGTCGTCCCTGACGAGTAGAGGATGTACACTGGGTGGTCAGGTGCCAGTTGAACGAACTCCAACTTCTGCTTAGGATCACCTAATCCCACAAACCCGCTATAGCTCCAAGCACTCCCTCCTGGTACCTTTAGATCATTGAGGTTGATCTTATGATTTCTAACCGTATCAAATATGACGACAGCTTCTAGGCCTGGTAATTGTTGCACGACTTGACACACTTTCGTGTGTACGCAATGAATCTTTGAGTTGTAAACAACTGCGTTGTCAGCAAACAATAGTTTTGGTTGAATCTGAACCAGACGCTCAAGAACCGCATGAACTCCAGTATCAGGGCTTACGCCTGTCCATAGTGCTCCTAGGGAGACTGCGGAAAGCATCACTACAAGTGTGTTTGTGTGATTAGCGATAAATCCAGCCACCCGATCGCCCTCTGATACCCCTAGAACCCGCATAGAAGCAGCGCATTGTTGTACCCGTTCTCGTAGTTCTTTCCATGAGACGTATTCACGACCGACTTCCGTAGCTGCTATCACGGCCGGCAGCTCTTCGTCTATGGTGCAGGTCGGAAAGAGAAGGTTTTCCGCAAAGTTTAGGCGGGCTCCTTGGAAGAAAACTGGACGTGGAAACATCGGCGCGCTTTCATCAAATGCCTGCACAGAGCGAGTAAGAGGCGAAGCCGAGACCTTGTGGAATGGTATTGACGCTCTGATGCCAGTGAAGTCCCATATCTCCTCCCAAAACAGAGTCAGATTGCCGATGCTCCATTGGTAAAGATCATCATAGCTATTCAATTCAATATTATATTTCTTGTTAAGATATTCCTTGAAGTGATACATCCGTGTTGATTCTGGCGCAGGATGTGTCCATAGTCGCAAGGGGATGCCTCCATCGGCAAGTTGGAGTGAGCCATTTGATATGCTTGCTTCCTGTTGGATACTCGAACCACTCATGGCGTATGAATCCAAGTATGACGAATACAGCTGACGGGAATACCTAAACACCAGAAACACAGAATATCTTAATTTTACCCTTGGATGGTGTGCTGTCGTTGAGAAGAAGTCACGGTCCGGTAAGGACTTTGGAGTGCCCGTACCACACAGTTTAGGTATGTACAGTACGTGGGCCGGCCATCAACTGGAGGAAGCAGGCACTCCCCCGCAAAATCAGATTTGAACTTTGAGCAGTTATCCTAGACTATAAGTCAGGTATGATGGTCTCATATGCGGTTGCAGTCTAGACGTACGTTAAAGCCCCTGGACGCAGTGGTGTAAGGTCTATTACAGAATATGTACTCACGTAGATGTTGTACAAGACATGATAGTGAATTTCCCCATCCGGTTTAGCGACCATCCCGCCGCTTTTTTGCGAGCTTCAACCCTATCGATATAAATCTATCGCCATTTCCCACCTCAATCTTCTAC